>JBBMFX010508733.1:0-16740 GCA_037832545.1 Rhabdalestes septentrionalis
TGCCGGCTTTACTAACTGGGGTTTGGGAGGATTCCCTCCATCCCCGAAGATCAATTGCTCCCATGCCTTCACCTCACACACGAGCAAATCAGTTTCTTCCATCAAAAATCTTTCCTGACGTCCAGGTAATTCTGTTGCATTATACACAGCTGCCATTGACAATGCGCCTGGTATTTAAAGGGAGGGAGAGTGTGAACTCTGATTGGTTTATTGTATGCTATGCCCAAAACACACCCATGACTAATTTACTCATTTAAGACAACCCATTTGAACTATGCACCAGGCCCGACGTTCATTTTTCCTACCGGCACTATAGCGCTTTGCGCTGGCCCCTCCCCCAAAGACAACTGCGCTTCAGACTTCAAACAATGTGCGATTGACCCTGAAAATCGGGCCCCAAAGTGTCTCCATCTCGTGGTGATGCAAGAAATGTCAAAGTAACAAAGCCAAAAATTTGAGCCATTTGTAAATTAATGCTACAAATCAGGCCATGTAACACATAACATTTCACATAACACTGAGTCCATCTTTATTATACATTTTAATCCAAATTTTTGTATCCTGTTGAACAGAATTTTTTTTCTGACAGTGCATAGTGCTGCAGCAAGCTGAATTTTTAATTCTCTAAATTACTCTTTTGTAATGATTACAGATGTAGAAGAAAACTTTTTCAAGAAAACTTTTCAGATTCTCTGACTTTTCGTAATTTGTGTGTGCATTTTTTAATGCACTTAATATTATTTTGTTTCATATGTTTATACAGACTATATTGTTCAGAACCTTGAGGTGGCTTTTTAAATAAACTTATCTTATATGCTATTAACGCAGATTTTAACAGTAACTTAAGATGCTTTATTACAACTAAATGACCTGTCTATTAAATAGAGACACATTCATGCAAGTACATGTAACATATATATGTTGAGTATGTGAAAAAAAACCTGAGGGAAAAATAAGAGTTAATAAGCAGAAGCCAACAAAATCGCTAATAGTTGAGTGTTTCCTCAATTTGTAAATTACCTTGGATAAAAGCGTCTGAAAAATTAACATAATGTAATGTATACCTTGTCTTTTTAAGTTGGCTCTTCTCACCAAAATAGGTTCAGGAGTTTTAACCAGATGGGACAAAACAGTGAATCTAAATAGAATGAAAATAACTAATTGAAAGACTAGTATACTATATCCTGAGTTTTGATGTACAAAATGCATTTAATTTTTTTCTCTTGTAATTTCCTGTTGTCAGTCCATCATTTTGTGGAAACAAATTGACAGAATGTAACTTTATAACTCTCCCAGACTTAAGTTTAGAACTGTTTAGAACCAGTGGAAATGTTTTTTCCACCTTAACTTCCACCAAAAATCCAATGCACCTCTTGCTCTACTTCTTTTCAGAAACCCCTACAAGTGCAAAAAACAAATCTTCTGTTCGCATTTTCAACTGCAAATATGTAGGCTTGCTCAGTTGAGTAATTTTCCACGTCAGCTCAAGCTCAAAATGTTGCAGAATTTCTTTCCTCCCCCAGTCTGTTGAGACAAGACCTGTGGTGTTGCAAACATCTAAGACACACTCAGCTTTGTTATTTCTTTGTTTTAAACAATTATTAATGCAATTTAGTTTGGCTTTGATCAAATTCAGCAGCCTATGCACAATTTCTACAAGCTAGATGAGCATGTGAACCATATTTATAATCACATTGCAGACATGCAGTACAATGACATTCTGTTCAGTGCACAGTGATAACAGAGTGAAGTATAGACTGTATGAATCACACAACAAGATTAAACATTATTTAAACAGAAATGCCATATAGACGGTGTCTATAAATAGCAATTTTATATGTGTATTTTTAAAGCCATACACATTCCTTTACAATATATGTTACTATACTGTACTTTTGTCATGAATACACTATGAGCCATAGTTTATACAAAACTGTACCTCAGCTCTGAAATTATTAAGCTGTAAAAAGTGACCTTGTCGTCTCAACAAAACCCCATGCTTTGAATATCAATTACTTTAATCGTGAATTACTCAGAAGCGATTTTAACCAAGAAGTACTTTATTTCTACTGACTGGTAGTGCATACAAATCACACCCCCTTGGGCAGGGGAGGCAACTGCCAAACCCTACCCTCAAGCCCCCTCTCTTTGACTGGCTTACAACTTAACGGGCTAATCACTCCTTTAAGCTCCTTGGACAGTCAGGGCAGGTGAGCCGTCCGTTGGTGATGTCATCACCCGAACCTGCTCATACAGACTTACAGCACCAATGAGAGCGAAGATCCGCCAATCAAAGTGGACCGTTGCAGTGCAAGAGAGTGAAAGACAGAGGGCTGAGCACTTATCCGTTTGGGGAGTCTGATCCAGATCGATCAGTGCTGCGGACACTACAACCAACTTCCTCTCTCTTCCTGTTTTCAGACACAGATACTCATTTCCTATTTCTCATTCGCTTCCATGGACTCTGACTTTCTCTCGCTCTCAGGCCTTCTCTTTGACTCTGGCTCACACAATTTCTTCTTTCCTACTTTGCACCTTCTCTTTCCTCTCTCGCTACACTTTCCCCTCTTACAGCACTTCTTTTGTCCCTCCTGTCCACGGGTGATGCTACCTCATGTATTCCGAGTCACCTGTTTGCTACTGTGATTTCATATAAAGTATAAAAATTCATATTGGTAAATTCCTACTGGAGCAGAATTGTAGGTTTTAGCCTGCAAATGTATTGAGTGTCGTCTAAGGTAAGCATGTATTACTCATGTGAAGCAGGAAGTGGTTGAGGTGCAAAGCGTGGGTGGGTAGTCAGTGCCTTAGGCAACTCACAAGCTCCACCAGTACACACACACACACTCACACTCACACAGACATAGATAAACGCATGCACACATGCATACACACATAGTTCTAGAAGGCAGTCATCTGTTGACCTAAACCTCAGTCCTCATTATGGTGAATTAGTCAGCTTACTGTGTAATTAAGTGAGGATATGTGTGTGTGTGTGTGTGTGTGTGTGTGTGAGAGAGAGAGAGAGAGAGAGAAAGAGAGAGAGAGTGTGAGTGCGAGTGTGTGAGAGAGACAGGAGATAAACGTACCATTAAACAGGTAACAACGATGATAAAAGTAGTGAGGAAAATGACCACGGCGTAAAAGCCCTCTTTGTCCCACACATTGTCCTGCTCATGCTGCCCTTGAAGAACATTCTTCTATCAGAGGGAGACAAAAGGACAGTGAAGTAAAGGTTGAGGACAGAAAAGGAATCCTCCAGTGTTTTTTTTTTGTAGATTTGAAAAGTAGAACAACTTTGATAATGCACTTGTACTCAGCCATAAACAAAAAATTTAATAACTCAAAACTTGCGCATCGGTCCACAGAGTGTGTTTTGAGTCAATTGGCTTTTTAGACTATACTAAGTACTAAGAAATTATTGTCTGCAGTAAACAAACCTTATACTACAGGTGTGGCAGTTACAGCTGCCAATCTTTTAATATGACAAAGAAGCCATAGGCTGTCAGCCTGATTGACTCTCGCTTTGGGGGCCACCTTCCCCAGCTCACCTGTAATAGTACCAGCAAAGCCTGAGACACACTCACCCCTGCCGGTCCAGACTTGCATCCAAGCACTACAATTGTGTATGCTGTTTGTGTTCGTAGGTGATGCGAGGATTAACAAGTGCAGCACTCAAGAGGAAAATCTACTCTGACATTGCCCTGCGTGAGAGAGGCAGCAGGCTCCTCCCACAGGCCTGCCCACACACAACCCACACACACACAAACACACACACACACACACACACACACACACACACACACACACATCTTATCCCTATAACAAAAACACAGTAGCCTGCACACAAAATACCACACCGCATACACTGAATGCTGAAGAGGACAGAAAAAAGCACACATATGCTTTCGCCACTATTACCCACACCACTTCTATTCCTCTGAGTGCCAGATCAATCTTAAAAGTATTGTCCAACTAATGCAGAATGTAAGAGATCTTCCTCACATTAACTTATCAGAGCTCATGTTCATTACTCACTACTGAAAATGGCAATATTATACAATACAGTAGAATTCATGCTTAAATTAATAGGCAATATCCTGTACACTGAGTACAAAGTCATCAGCCAAGATATGTTTGGTTGTTTCTGACACTGTATTGTCTATTAAACCAAACAGACATGGATAATATTCATGCTTCAAAATAGCTACAAAAACCGTACATGTATCCATGTTTTCAAGTAACTGTGTCAGAACTCATAAAGAAGTCATAAATACAAATTACTTTTACAAGTTGTGACTCCACCAGTTTGTACATTCTTTGATCATGTGAACAAAGCATTTCTTATCATTTGTTAAATTTACCAGTTGTCATCTGAATGCAAAAAGCAAGATGTGACTATTTCAGAACACATAAAAATTCAGGACTTAATATTATTACCTCTGTTGAAAGTTTTGTCAATCATTTTTGTGCACTGTTTTGCAGAAATCATGGATATTTACAAGTTTATATATTCGTCAGAACTATCCATTTCATCATGCAATATCTTACTCATGCACTGTCTTGTCAGATTCCATAATCAACTAGATTTTGTCTAGGAAACAACCTCCAATTTTCCATTTTATGTGTATGTAGGAATATCTCAAGACAATATAGTATGCATGATCCTCTGTCTAAAAAGGGCTTTTGCCACAATTAGGTTTTCGTCTTTGTTGGTGCTCTCAAATACAACAGAGCAGTGGTCAGGGTGCTGAATGAAAATGACTGGGATCATCAAGGAGCCTCAAACACACCTCAGAAGAGACCTCAGAGATGCCGAATTGTCTTAGGCTACGGTGGAGTGTGTTGATGTTGAGCGAGCGGATCACTTCCTCCGAAGACACAGGCTCAGACACTCCCATTCTGTCTGATGACACATAAAACTCAATGCCATTCTTCTGCTCCTATGTAATGTAAAAAAAGAATGAAACATTGCTATCATTAAAATGACTGCATAATAGAATAATTCATTCGAAACTGTTAAAGTTTCAAATTTGACATGATTGAATAAAAAACATGTTTTGGACTGGGTTTGCCCAGGGAGGGCAGAGCCAAAAACTTGCATGATTATCCCTTTGAAATCAAAACTATTAACATTATCCTGTTTTGCATAGGCAGTTCTACACGGGGGCCAGGGCCCCCATATAATTGCTCCTGGCCCCCACTGGCAACCCCCCCAAACCATAGTTCACACACTGGTAGTTTGTGCCCCCGTATAAACTGCCCCAGGGACTCTTGTTGGTTTAGGCAGCAAAAAGAAGCCAACACGTCATGACCAAGAGACAGATTCAATGCGGTCATTGATCATGACACCCAGGATTCTCATCACCTTTGATGGGGTGAGGAGTGAAGAGGCAATTATTCTATTGATATTGTGATGGATACACGGCTTGGCAGGAATAACCAGAAGTTCTGTTTTGGCAAGGTTGATCTATAATGTAAAATATTTTAGAACTGTTTTTAATACAGAAAATGTAATATAACTGGATGTCAGGGAAAAATAAAGTACATGAAACTGAATTAAGATCCCAAACTGTTGATTGTTGTTTGGCCAATACTATGAAATGACTTGCTGCAGTGCAGCAAAAAGTACGACTCCAAGCTTGTGTTGAATTAATATAGATAAACCCCCTCCTCATAGCTCTCCCACACATAACCCCCAAAAAAGAAAAGGAAAAAAAGAAGGATGTTTCAAAAAGATCAATTTCAAAAAGTACATTGTTGGGATTTATGTATAAAATAAATCTTAATAGTTAAGGCTGGGAATTTAAAACAATAATTAGATTAATTAATCACAGAAAAAAATAATGCATTGATATGTTTAACGCAATTAACGCTTTAAGCTCTGCCACTAGTTGGCAGGCATGTAGTACTTCAATTCAAGACATCTTCCTGTTAAAGTTTCGAGTAAGCAGCGCACGAGGAAGCTTGTGAGATTTGGAAGAAAAAAATGCCAAAATGGCAAATCCCGTGATGTCTTGTGAATGTTTTTTGCCAATTCTGATTCTGAAGGGGAATATTTGCCTTTTGGAAAAGACGCTCGCGCGTCTGCCGGTTCAACTTTGGAGTGCAACTGCGAGGCGACAGGGAACATGAAGCACAAACACATGTTTATTTCAACACTTCAACACTTTGGCAGTGGTGAACGTGCCCGTAGAGTCTGTGGGAGAGGTGTTGGACGGGCTAGAGGCAGCAGGAGAGGGGAAAATTTGGGCTGGAAGTAGCCGTAGCCGTAGCATTAGCTTCTCCATCTAGACCTCCAGATGGGCGGAGGGATGGAAATAGTGATGATAATGGTGGCTGGGTTTATTTGAGAAACGAGGAAATGTATCAAAACTTACAACTGTCATAGGTTTGGCTCAATCAGTGATACAAATTTCATGACCATTGTAGTCTAAGTTATTGGCTTGCATTGAATAATAAATGGTAAAAAAAACCCTGCTTTTTGTAACATCTGTATGTATGTGCAATTAAATGCGATTAATTAGATTAATTAATCGCCACAACATGTAATAATTAGATCCAAAATTTTAATCGCTTGACAGCACTATTAATAATATATCATGATTTATCCAATTTTTTCACCATTTGTTCTAACAACAGTTAGTTACAGGCATAAATATATCAAATTTCCTAGATGCTCAAGACTTCTATTTGTACTTTTGCACAGTTCTGTGTCTCTAAACTTCCTCAATTAATGTTTTTCCATTTTTATAAACTTAAACACAGCACCAAAGCTTTATATTGTGTGAAATTTTCATGATGAACCATTTGAAATGCTTTCAAACAGATTGAAAGCAAAAACAAAAGTGACTCAAACTGAAGTGCCAAAAATAAAACATTTTTAAAGAGCTGGACTATTGCCAAATGTTTTTAAATGTAATTAATTCTGTGGAGTCCAAAGTTGTGCAGTAAATAAAGCTAACATTAAATAATAGGATTCACTTGAGCCACAAGGTGTTCTCACATTCAGTTGGTTGATGTGCACTTGGCTGGGTAAAATGTCAAGAGAAGCAGCCACACCCTGACGAAATAAATGCAGGAGGGTTATGTTTAATCTTCTCACATCCACTTCCAGAGCCTGAAACAGAGAGTGAAAAAGAGACATAGCGATAAACGGCTATAGAGAGATAAAAAGAAGAGATATATCACCATGGAAACAAATGGTGGTCCAAGCTACATGAGCACTGACGACCATGGACATGTTGGACAAACGCATTAAGCGTGATAAGGAGACACAGATTTAAGCAGTTTTACAGATGGCTTACTAGGAGATGACGTGTACCAAATTTTGTGAGATTTCGAGTAACGGCCTTTGAGTAGATGGCTTATGAAGGTTTTGAGGTTTTTTCAAAATGGTGGAAAAAAATGGCTGGCGAAAATGGGCGTGGCCAAATATATTAGAGTCACGTGGTGCCATGAGATTAGTCTGTGAAAGAATTAGAAATGTATCCAATATGGCTTAAGAGATATAGGCAAAATGAGAAATTGACATATTACAATGGCAGTGAATAATGGCGTGAATTGGGCGTGGCCATGTGGGCGTGACCTTATAGATGGTTATGAAGGGTCATCCAAGGTACATGACACATGAAGAATATTGATTTTACATGACCAGGTGAACGAGATATGAGCAAAAACCGAATTCGCGTTACAGCGCCATCCTGTGGTGAACATGTGCCATCTTTTGCTGATGTCCAAAACTTCTTGTGTGTGGTGTGTGACAAAAGTTTGGTTATGTTACGATGTTGACCTTTGAAGATATTGGCTTCAGAGTAAAAATAGGCCAAAATCACTCCATACGTATTCATGGGTAACCAAAATAAATAAAAAATCCGCTTCAGTATCTTTTTGCGTCCATCAACTTAGATGAAATATACCAAATTTGGCGTGATTTGGAGAAACACCCTGGGACAAGTTAACTTCTGTAGATTTTGCAGTCTAGGCAAAATGGCGGCCAGTGGGCGTGGCCATATGAAAATCGGAGATCTACATTTGATGCAGTACTTTCCTGGAAATAAGCAGTGGAAAGAATTTTTGACGTATCTCTTAATGTTCCAGAGATACAGTTGCAAATGTACATGGGCCCGTTACAGCACCACGTAGTTGTGGACATGTATCATTTCAAGGATTTGCCATCTGACACACAGACCTGGCCAGTCCCCCAAGGGGTTTCGTCTTGGTGCATTCCGTCTAGGCTGCAGTCAGGGTTTTACGTAGGAAAGAAAAAATTAACTAGAACCACAAGGGGTTATTAACAGGGTCCAAGCTACATGAGCGCTGACAACCATGGGAACGTTATACAAACGGAGGAGACACAGTTTTAAGCAGTTTTACAGATGGCTTACTATGGAGATGACGTGTACCAGATTTCATGAGATTTCGAGCAACGACCTTGGAGTAGATTGATTATACAAGTTTTGAGGTTTTTTCAAAATGGTGGAAAAATTTGGCAGCCAGAAATTGGCGTCGCCATATACATTACAGTCACATGATGCTGTGAGATTAGCCTGAGAAAGAAGAAATGTATGAAATATGCTTTAGGAGATATAGGCAAAATGAAAAATGGACATATCACAATGGCAGTGAATAATGGCACGAAGTGGGCCTGGCCATGTGGGCGTGACCATGTAGATTATATGAAGGGTCATCCAAGGTTAGTGCATGAAGTATTTTGAGTTTACGTGACCTGGTTAAAGAGATATGAGCAAAAACGTAGTTAGCATTGTTACAGCGCCACCTAGTGTGAACATGAGCCATCTTTTGCTGATGTCCAAAACTTCTTCTGTGTGATGTGTGACAAAAGTTTGGTTATGTTACGATGTTGACCTTTGAATATATTGGCTTCAGAGTAAAAATAGTCCACTCCCACTCCTACATATTCATGCGTTACATCAAAATGATTGCATAAATCAAAAATCCACTTCAGTAACTTTTTGCGTCTGTCAACGTAGATGATGTTTATCAAATTTGGCGTGATTTGGATAACGTGCTGGGACAAGTTAAAAAAAGCACATTTAATTAATTTACAATGTTTTTATTTCCAATTTTAAATAATTCATTATGTTTTTCTTCCACATTTTAAGAAATTAAAGCCAGATTTAATGAATTGTGTTTTTATTTCACATTTTAAATAATTAATGACACATTTAATTAATTATGATTTTATTTCACATTTTAGATAATTAATAACACATTTAATTAATTATTAAATTTTCTGTCAGTGTGACCCATCAAAATCAAAGGGCGGAGCAAACACTGACCTACAGTGATCTGCTCAGACAATGGCACTGGTCTGAACCTGTGTCTTTTCCAATGTGGTGCTAAAAAAGCGAATTAAATTCATGAGGCAACCGGAATTATTTTGTCTCTTTCAGAAGAAGATTTTGCCCCTCGAGCGTTTGTCAACTTCTAGAAAGTATTTAGGTACTTCTAAGCAGCTGAATTTGGCTCCTTGTTCACAACTCCTGATGCATCTGGCTTCTTATTCAGGGTGTTGATGAGTGTTCACGGGAGAGTAAGCTTTGCAGCATACAGTCCTCACGTCTTGTAAATGTATTAAAACATTTTAACCAAGAAGTACTGCGTGTGGTTGTCTATATTTCATTTGTTTAACTCATTCTTAGAAAACTTGAACACATTTATGAAATGTTTTATTCCCAGGACACAGCAGGTATTCTACTATATTTTGCAGATTCATTCAAATAAGAAGTCAGGAATACCAGATTATTCTGGAGGTTTAAACCTCTTTGGGACAGGCAAATATCAACTTCCCACTAAACCAGTGTTTCTCAACAGGGGCGTTTGAAACCCATCGGGGGGCATTGGAATGAGACAGCTGAGAGGGGGGCGTTCAGACGCAAATGGGGCATTAGTTTTATTAGTTCAAATTTTTAAGCATATACAATAAACAGACTTTATTAATTTGAACACAAAATAAGATGCAATAATATATTCATGAAATGGTTAGAAATAAATAGGAGTACTAGCGCCTGGTGCTCTGACCATTCTGAGTACTTTCCCCTCGCAGGTTAAAATTCTGCCATGCAATATAATATGTAATATTATTTATGTACTTAACCCTCTAAGCGCCAAAGTCACAAAATAGCGACAAGGCATCATGAATAAAATAGAATGTAGTTACAAATATCATGTAATATAGCATGTGTATTCCCTATCGCTAGTTAGCAGACACCTAGTACTTTGATTTAAGACCCACATAATGTCATCTTCCCGTTCAAAGTTTCAGTAAATAGTATTGCAAATAAGCCTGGTGTCATTGGTGCTGAGGCTGTCAAAGGACATTACAAAATAGCTCGGCGAAACAAGCACCAATACACATCAAACTTCATAGTTAGATAGGGCTCGATGAGACCTTTCCAAAGACCCCTCATTTGCCATAATACCCCCAGAGTTTTAGCCACAATCCATTTAGATTGCCGTGGTGTCCCATTACTTTTGAACACCATGGACCATAATTATGATGATGATGATTATTGTTATTATTCCATATATTTTCATAATCTTCATCTTTGTATGTGTGTGTGTGGGAGGGGGGCATCAAGAGGCTCATGATGAGGTCAAGGGGCATTTGTGTAAAAAAGTTTGAGAACCACTGCAGTAAACAGACATACCACTATGAAGAAAACGTGGAATTTGTCTGGCCCAAACTGATTTAAACCTTGTAATATCAAATGGAAATGGGCCTGGCCGTGATCGAGCATTTGAGTGGCTTGGAGCGCTCGGAGTGTGACAGGAAATGAATTAATATGCCAAATTTGAATCATAAACCTGTCGCTTGGGTCAGTTGTAAATTACTGAAAAGGTACATTTTTCAACAGTTGAGTGGCTCAGAGCACTCCGAGTGTGCGTTTATGAAACAACGCTGAATTTGGCTCCTTATTCCTTATTTTTTCCTTCCACCTTAAAAAGTGCTCTCCAGACTGCAATATCGCCATTTCGTCTGTAGGGGAAAACTTTACTGAGATTTACATTCAGAATTATTTTGCCTTTTTAGAAGGATTGTTTCAGAAATGCATGTAAAGTAAAAATAAACAGTTTTAATCTTTATGTGGCAACGGTATGGTTTCACTCATATACGTGACCTATTCTGCAAATTTAAATCCCAGGAACCTTGCTCATAAAACATAAACAGCTATTTTCAAGCAGGAAAATGCCTTAAATGCTTTGGTCCACTGTGTTGTGTCCTTGCTACTAGAAATCCTCTTGATCCTTTTATTCAGAAAATACTACAACTCACCGAACTATACACTGCTTCACGTAGGATCATTTTTATCACCTATTGTACACTCAGCAATATACTGCCACCTTTTGGTTAAACTGCAAAACACAACATTTACCTTCTCACTTGAAAGGTTTCTTCGTGTCACAAGTTACTATTTAGAACATGGTTGGGTTGATTTTTTGTATTATTTTTTGTTTACTACTACAAATGACAGCCTCTGTAAGAACTTAAGTAAACAAATAACAAATAAGCATTTCTGTACACGGCTACTAACATTAAATTTACACTGCCTTAAACACTGTAATGAAATTACATTACTTCTGATACACATGTCAATTATAACAGTTCACATAACTTCCAGCATACATCAAACAAGATGGGTTTTATTCCAAGCATGTATACAGTTTCAAAGGTTATCTTTGCTATAATCCTTCAACCACACAGGTGATCTACACACTCTATTACTCCTCCTAGGATCAAATGTCACTTGTGACTGCAAGCCCTTGTGTTGAGTTGCAAAAGGACCTTTAAAATGTGTTAGTGTGGACACATTCCATTTCTTTTTGTCACTTAGCATGAAAGTACTTTTCCCAATTTTTTTCTCAATGTTCAAAGGAGGGCGGCATGGTGGCGCAGGGGTTAGCTATGTTGCCTCACAACAAGAAGGTCCTGGGTTTGACCCCAGGGTCAGGCCCAGGGCCTTTCTGTGTGGAGTTCGCATGTTCTCCCCGTGACCATGTGGGTTTCCTGCGGGTACTCCGGTTTCCTCCCACCACCAAAAACATGCATGATTGGGGATAGGTTCATTGAGCACACTAAATTGGCCCTAGGTGTGATTGCGAGTGTGAATGTGTGTGAGTCTGTGGCCCTGCAACGTGCTGGCAACTGTCCAGGGTGTACCCCGCCTTTGCCCGTAGTAACTGGGATAGGCTCCAGTCCCCCCCTGACCCAGAGTGCAGGATAAAGGGGTAGAAAATGGATGGATGGATGTTCAAGGGTGGAGAGAATTTGGAAGTTCCCTTTCTCACATGAACAGGTCTTTTCACTCTCACTCTGTCCCCTGGGTTGAAAGATGGATACTTGGCTCCACGTCTTTTGCCGGTATCTGTCTTACTCTTAAGCTGCTTGTCTCTCACAATGTCCATAACTCGAGCACATTTATCACTCTTAGGAAAAACAGGAAAAATGTTCAGCTTTGTATGCATTTTGCGATGGTGCAGAAGTTCAGAAGGAGAAACACCTGTAGTACTGTGCAGAGTAGCTCTGTAATTCTGCAAGAACTCAGTCACTGCAGTTTTCCATGGTTTCACCATTTGTTCCACAGAAAGGATGCATTCCTTTAGAACTCTGTTCCAGCGTTCCAAAGCAGCATTTCCCTGAGGGTAATAGATACTAATACGTGTGTGACCTATTCCCCTCTCTTTTAAGAAGTCTGCAAACACACTGGAAACAAACTGAGGGCCATTGTCAGTTACAACACACTGAGGATTGCCTTCCCTACTGAAGACTAAGTGAAGGAAGGATGTGACCACTTCTGCATTAACATTTGGTGCAAACGGCACCTCAGGCCACTTACTGTGGTAATCAATTAGGGAGATTGAAACGGCAGTCCGACAGGCCACTGTCAAATGGTCCGACTATGTCGATTCCTAGTTTCTGCCACGGATCGGGCGAGAGACCGACAGGCTGAAGAGGAGCAGGTGCAGTTTTTGCAGATTTTTCATTCATTTGGCAGGTCAAGCAAGAAGAAACTGTGGACTGCATTTGAGCATCCATGACTGTGTAATGCAGAAGGAAAAATAGCACGATGTTCACACCTCTCCTCATGAGCACACCATCAACACAAAGTTCATCACGGATGCGAAAGAAAGGCACTAGCACAGGATCCAGGTCACGGCTTGTTTTCGGCCAACCTTGACTGATTTGTGAACACAGCATAGCCAGCTCTGGACAGGATTCTGAAGCAGAAAGGGAAGTCTCCACAGACAAAGTAGGTAATCCAGTAACAAAAGCAACCATATCCGGATCCAGACCACCATCTGATTTTATTGGTAATGGCAACCGGGATAAACAATCTGCAGCACAGTTAAGGCTTCCAGGTTGGTATATTACGTCATACGTGTAGCTGACCATCGGGCAACACGCATGCCAGCCCCGCCAATGCCCTTGGTTGCTAGTAATGTAGTCAGTGCACGATGATCTGTTCGGATTGTAAAGTGTTGACCCCATAAATATGGCAGCCACTTTTCTATGGCCCAGACGCAAGCCAACACTTCCTTCTCGACCGCAGAGTACTTCCTTTCGGCTGCTGTAAATGTTCTAGAAGCGAATGCTATAGTTTACAAAGTAAGATGCATCCGTCAACATTATTATGGGAAGAGAAGGGTCAAACAATGCAAGGACAGGGCTCCTAGATAGTTCTTTCAATGCTTTAAAACTGCAGTCAGCAGAATCAGTCCATTCAAACTCAGCAGTTGACATATCTCTCAGCAGCGCACGTAAAGGCTCAGCAACAGAAGCAAAGTTAGGCAGGAATTTGCTGTACCTCAAAACTAGGCCAAAAAATGAGCACAGGGAAGCGAGGTCATGCGGTGCAGGGGCATCAATGATTGCAGACATGTGTTCGTCATCTGGAAAAATTCCACTTTTGGAAATGACATGTGTAATAGAGTATCTTTGGGATGACTGAATGTACACTTCTCCCAGTTCAGTTCTAGTCCTGCATCAGATAAACGCTGCATGACAGAGCGCACGTCGCATCATGACTATCCTGAGTAGCACCATACACGATAATATCATCTAGGTAATTCCTGACTCCATGTATGCCTTTAAGAACAGTTTCCAGCACCTTTTGGAATGCAGACGGCACAGATACAAGTCCATACGGGACCCGGTGATATCTGAAAAGGCCATCGTTCGTGATAAACGCTGTGATATCTCCGCACTCCTCATGTAAAGTCAGTTGGGTGTAAGCAGCCATCAAATCAATTGTAGTGAACACGGATGTGCCTCTAAGATCATTCAAATGTTCCTCCATGTGCGGTAGAGGGTGACTATCAACAATTAAAGCCATTTTTGGCTCACGCAGATCAACACAGAGACAAATTTTACCTCCTTTCTTTGCAGTCACGACAATAGGTGATATCCAAGGGGAAGAATCGATTTTCTCAATTATGCCCTTTTGCAATAGTGAGTTCAGTTCTGCAGAGACAGCTTGTCGGACAGCAAACGGCAGTCGGTGTAACTTTTGGCGCACTGGGGTAGAATCAGATTTGACTGTTGGCTTATGGACGAAGTCTTTCACGCAACCCACAGAAGCATTTGGAGCAGGAATGGTTTCACCAACAACTGCATGCAATTCGTCAGGTAAAGGTGTGGTATAGAAGTGAAATGAAAAATTCAAAGCTCTAATTAAGTCCATACCCATTAAAGCAGTGCCGCCTTTGACAATGTAAAGACACGCAGGCGTTACATTATCATTCAGTGAGACATCTGCATGTAAACATCCAAGGACTGGAATAGCCTCTTTCAGATATATGACTAATTTCACTGTAGAAACCGTGAGTGAGCAGTCTGAAAAATGACTTTTGTAGATGGCTTCAGGCAAAATTTACACTGAAGAGCCAGTGTCCACGACTAATTTAGTCTCAAGTGAAAATCTGTTTGATGTTATAACACGAACATCGACAGTTGGTAGCATTAGCAAAGTGATTTTTAGCTCCACATCTGTAACCTGTGCGATTTCCTCTCCATGTACTATCAGCAACAGATTTAGCTCCATCACAACATGACATGATCTTTTTCCGATACCGAAAGGACTTGGATGCCACAGCATTAACCGAACTTTGCACAGTGAGCATGTGCGAACTTGAAAGCGCTTGTTCCACCTGACAGGCAATAGTAACAGCAGAGTTCAGCGTCAGTGAAGGCTCCAACAAAAGTCTGTCTCGTACTGCTGGAGCATAAGATCGCTCAATCAGCTGGTCTCGCAGCATTTCGCTAATTCCCGCAGAGCAGACAGGAACTGTGGAATTGTCTTATCCGCACGTTGAGAACGCTGACAAAAACCATGCCGAGCGACCACAGTATTGACTTTTGGCATCAAATAATCCTCCAGTGCCTTCATTGCATGTTCAAATGTAGTTCCCGTATCAGGCAGGGTGTAGAACAGACACTGTCCTTCAGTACCCAAGCTGTATAGCAAAACAGCACGTTTCCTTACATCAGGCCATGAGCCCCCTGTAGCATGAATGGCTAGCAAATAGTTCTCAAATATTTTTCGCCAGGTAACAAAAGGGATTGATGGTTCTCCACTGCATGGAAGAAAAGGTGCATGCGCAGGCACGGAAACCATCGTCACCAAATTGTTGTGTCCTTGCTACTTAGTAACTGCACAAAAGAAATCCTCTTGATCCTTTTCTCCAGAACATGCTACAACTCACTGAACTATACACTGCTTCCCTTAGGATCATTTATATCACCTCTTATACACTCAGCTATATACTGCCACCTTTTGGTTAAACTGCAAAACACAACACACTGAAAACTCACTTGTCTAAGGTAGCATAGGATGTGTAGAACTATTGTCACTTGTTACCTGTTTGGATCAAAATATTCTTTACTGTCAAATTTTGTCTATATGTACATAGGCTTATAGTATAGGTTGCCATATATTATAAGCCTATGTGCACATTTACACAGTTCCCATGTGAATTTGACTGTGGAGTATGTTTTGGCCCAAACAGGTAACGCTTTATGCTAGTTCTACACATAATATTTTAACTTCAACATGTGAGTTTTCAGTGGACTAAAGCATTTAAACCATTGCTTTCCTTCCAAGAATTTAGCATAAAGTATATGCAAATGTGCATATGAGCAAAGTTCACATGTGAATTTAACAGTGAAAAATATTTTGATCCAAACATGTAACAAGTGATACTGGATCTAAACATTCTATTTTGACCTGAACAAGTGAGTTTTCAGTGGACCAAAGCATTTAAGCATTTTCCTGCTTGAAATTGCTGTTCATGTCTTTATGAGCCAGGTTCCTACCCAGACAGCAGCTGACTCCGAACTGGATCCGGCTACAAGCCGGCACCTCCGGTTAACAGTCAGATCCATTTCAGTGCTGGGATGCGGACCCGGCACGGATCCAGTCTGCCGATGGCGGGAACGAGAAATATTTACGGAGTCAAAACAGATGCGGCCTGGAATCGTAGGAACCAGCGTTGCTTTGTGCATGCGTGGAGATCCCTGAGAGATGTTGGTGACGTCTGAGGTAATTTGTGGCGCTCGAGCGAAGGACAGTGACGGTTGGACTTTATTCATAAAGGACTCAAAGTAAGTCACATTTTGTAGTCAAACCTCGTTTTTGTGTACATTCAATTCAATTCAAATTTATTTGTATAGCGCTTTTAACAAATAGACATTGTCTCAAAGCAGCTTTACAGAGTAAC
>JBBMFX010508842.1:0-16740 GCA_037832545.1 Rhabdalestes septentrionalis
GTGTGTGTATTTAAACCCCTCCTGTGTTCTGTTAGTTTATCTCGGCTTCGCCTCATTTACCTGTCCCTGTTTCTGTTGTAGTTATCCTGTCCGTACCTGACGGCCCGCGTGCCGGTTTTGTTTCCTTTTTAAAATAAAGTTCCTTTTGTTTTACCCCAGTATGCTGCCTGCATGCTTGACCCCCCTGTCTCCTCCCAAGTCGGGTGGAGAGAGGTAGTTCAGAAGTGAGCCTTCGCGGGCCCATTCCTGACAAACACATTTCAATAATGTGAGAATAAAAATAAAAAATGAGAGAAAAAAATCTTCTTGCAGTGTAGCCTATTTAACACTATAAAAATAATAATAATAATAATAATAATAATACTCTGTTCACTTTCACATAAGCAAGTATGTCAGACATTAATGGTCCTAACTGATAGGATCAGATCATCACGAGTCTGAAAATGAAAACGAGAGGTAAGTCTATGTTGCTGAATGACTGATCCACAGGAGCCCAGATCTCAACATGAGAAGTTCAATGCGCATAAGTTCAATGAAGGTAAAATTCCAAGCGTTTTTTGACGGTTAAACCAGATCATGCTTAAAACCTCTGGGCTCTTAGGGCTGAGTGGGAAAAGTTTTGTGAGAAAAAAATAGGTGGTGTCTAACCGATCCTGCATATAACAATCACAAATGTCTAATTGCAAACTATTCAATGTGCAAAAGATATTTATGATATATGGACCCAAAGACAGGGTCTTAAATCTTGATATAAATCACAATTAGTTAAAAATTACGGATGTATCCATACTAATGCACACAGCCGACACTGCCAATGCCGTACAAAAACTATTTGCATATTTATATTAAAAACACATAAATGGGACTGCCTGGATTAGAAAAACATAATGTGCACATAACACCAATTTAAAACACACTTGTTTATCACACAGAGTGTGATAAACACAACATTAAATATTGGTTTGATGGATTGGTCAAACCTAAACAGCTGTCAGACGTTAAACAAACAAGCTTCTCGATTAATTAAAATCTACTCACACGCTCTCCTCAAAGTGGAAGATCAGTCATCAACCGACTCACTTATATGGGTTCTGGCATTGCAGGACATTAAATTCAGACACCAAATATATCTTGGTTGATTAATAAAATAGTAAGAAAGAAAACTAACTTTTTCCCCTTTAAAATTTGTCTCAGATTTAACTGGATACATTTGCACTGTAGAAATAACAAGGCTAAAGTGTCGCTCTGAAGCGTTGTAACGCTGAGGCCAACATGCGTGTAGAACATTATCTGGCTAAAGTCCCAGAGAGAAGTTTATTATTGGAACAGTGCAGAAATCCTAGGCCTGAGCTGGCCTGTGGCTGGAGTGAGGCCCGACATATCTAGTATATGTTGTGGCAATAATAAAGACAGCACAATGCAGCTCGATTCAAGTGTCCTGGTCAGGACGTTTTGGATTCGGTGGAAACATTCAATGAGGGCCTTTTGGAGAAACGCTGCAAAGCGAATTAAGCTGACCCACTAATCTGTTTCATAAACATCTATCATCAATTTTCAGAAAATCTCAGAGCCATTAATGATGAAGACCAGTTATTCGAAGAAAAAAAATCTCACAGGAAAATATGTAGGCCAAAGTTCAGAACAACCCTCTGTAGGTTGTAGGGTGTAATGAGGAAATTCTACAAGCTCAAAAGCTGGACAGTCTCTTAAAAAACTGAACAACAGCTGGCAAAACCACATCACATCTGTTGATGATGGATGGCAATTAGATCCATATATTTGTGGTTTTCTGTAACAAAAAATAGCAATAAATTTTTCTTACATTACCATTTTCTAGTCTCTTTATCCTTTAGCACTTCACACAGTTTGTATTCGTTACTGTGCCTTTAAGAACTGGTATATGCAAATAAGCTCTGCTCTGATTAGCTGCCCTGTGTTGTGCCTTATTCAAAAGAGCAGTTAAGTACTTCTTATAAATTCAGTAGTATGAATGGGCAGGGTAAACTGTGGAAAGTTGAACATTGGATATGTGTAAATTTGTTGATTTAACAGAAATTCATTTTTTTAAATGTGGGTACTTTTACTTGAAATGTCATCTGTGAAATTTAGTCTTTCATCGTGTGGACGCTTCAAAAGTTATTAAGTACACCTTTAAATCATTCACATAAAAACTGGAACACAAACATGAATATGTGATGCAGCTGACAGGTACAAGGCTGAATGGCAGAGAAGATAAAGATCAGACACTAGCAAGATCTAAACTTCAACAGTATGTACAATTATGGGCTTACTATCAGGCAAGTGAACAGTTATGGTTTTATAAAGCATCAAGTTGTTAGTGATGCAAAGAATAACCATTTGTATACTCGTTTTAAAGCATTTATTAAGCGTAATTCTTATAACTAATTATCTTAGTTCAAATGAGAAAAGTCTTTATTTACACCAGCGGCACTATAGTTAAGTGAATAAATCAATTTTGCTGCTAGTCTGCGAACACACAGGGGAAAAAATAAAAAATAAAACACATGAACACAAATTGTCAGAAGTTGTGCCTGAAAAATAGCAACTTTTAACTTAGTTTGTAAAGTATATAACACTACAAGCTTTGACCCTGTCGACACCTGGTTGTTTCATACGACTAGTTTCAGAAAACACACGTTCTTACACTTAGTAATCTAATGTATTTCTGGATTTGTGAGTGTACCAATTGACTGTGTTGCCCCTGAGTGGGGGTGGGTGTGTGGGTGGGTGGGGTGTCACATTACTGGGAGGGGTTATGCTCGTAGAGACAAATGAATTAACATGGAATTTTCCCAGTTTGTCTCCTGAAGAGATCCTGTTAACAAAACTGCCGTGTTCGAAAAGTGACCACCATATTTTGGCCACTCACTGATCTGGTTATTTCAGGTCAATGGGTGTGGGACCTCATTCCTGAAAACCCCTGCACTGTTGAAAGAACAACAGGAACAAGAGAGCAGTCAAAAGAACTGGAGTGGGTGTAGGCCACGGACACCATTTTGTAGTGGGCGATGAATCACAGGGAATGATTCAAGCCCAGTCTCGCTCTCCGTCTGCGGAAAGAACTGGTGGGGAAACACACTGTGGGGAGTTTCTCTACCAACTGATGGAAAAATACAGTGGGCTTTACTGGTACGTGCAGTACCAAAGCGGTTTGGTGCAGCTCATTTAAACAAAACAAGCTGTTTAGAGACTTGTTACCAAATCACAGACCATCAATGCTGAAAGCTATGACAGATACATGCTTTACACAATTTTCCTTTATATACACTCAGCAATAAAGGGACAGAACTACAACAGGTTAATGATACTGCTTACTGATACTTTCCACACTTTAATAAAGGTGTCACATGAAATAAAAAAGGGAATTTGTGATGTTTTGGAGAAATAACGATCTAAACTCTGTCCTGAGTTTCCTTTAAATGTAATGAGGGAGGAGCATTGCTACAAATGTGGGTTGGTAAGGAGCAGGGTGCTGCTCCCGTCTCTCCACTGATCCAATCCAGCATCGACAGTTTAAAAATGCAGCTGTGTTAAGAGTATATTAACACTGCAGAAACACTGACAGCAGCATTGTTTGTTCAGGAGACTACCCAGATTCAGTTCTGACCAGTGTCTCTCTGTGTCTGTGTGATATGGCAGCCACCACATCAAGAATTTCCTCTGTGATAAATAAAGTTTTCTGGAACCGAGACGAGTGTAGTATCAGATTATACTGATATATATTTATATATAATAGTAAATTAAACCCTTTTAATACATTCTAAATAACAAAACAAAATGTGGGTGTGGTTTAATCAAAAATGAGTGTGAGGTGCTGGAAGAATTCACATAACCCAACAGAAAAAAGCTCTGAAAACAACAACAAACTGTCTATAAATCAGAAAGACATCTGCAGGTCTAGCTTTAGGAACAATCATGATCTTCACATCATTAATGTAACAAGACTGCGGTTCCAAAACAAAAATCACAGCTGAACTACCACTCTCCTACAAACAAGCCCATAGTAAACTGCCTTTATTAATTACTTACTACTTACTACTATTTTATAGCTATTTTTGCATTATGATGTACGGTTATGATGTACTCTGTAGTCCTGTCCTGTATACACTTGTTCAGTGCTGGTTTTTGTTTGTTTTTGTTCTTTTTTGTACTGTGTGTAGATCGCTGAAATGACATACACATACCTGACTGAATGGCAGTTTTTCTATGTGTGGTAGTATCAGTAACTTCCTGAATAACATAAAAGGAACTGAATATTGCTACCAAGATAAGCCCTAGTCATTAAAACCTAAAGGATCCTCAGGGAACATTTACTGAAATTCTGCCTTGTTTTCTGATTAAGCTGATGAGGTTAAAAGGCAAATCTTCATCCAACTCTTTAGCTTTCTACAGGAAACTAAATCTTCAAATGATATAGGATTCAATATAGAATGATACATAACAAGTACAGCCTGGCAGACCTGCTAAACTAATGGAATGAATGGTGTGCTCTGGGACGAGAACGTCCCTGTGACAGATCTAAAAATATCAAGCAGGGATACCAGCAGTGTGACCTTGCACATACATACATTTACAACTTTCCAACTGACACTTCGGCCAAAAAAAACCCCAAAAACCCCAACCGCACAGCTCTAGGTTGGTAGAAAGTAGACACGTGTCAACAATATAATACACACTGCCAGAAGCTGAAGATAGGGTCTAGTAACAGTCTTCTCTTAACTCTACTTCACTCTACTGATGTAAGAGCAGAGCCTCAAAGTCTTTATCTTAATCAGGAGAACGGCAAAGCCGACATCCGGTCAGTGGGTAAGCGAGTATGAACGGTGCAATTCAAAGGACAATTTCCAATTCTATTTTAAGGGTTTAAAGGAACAATAAATACCTTTAACTCCAGTCTTATTATTCAGTAACTACAACAAACTAACAGAAATTTATGTAGAGATTAAGTCATTATAGGGTTAAAATTCTAATGGAACTACCGTGCATCAGTTTGGAAGATAGGGATTAAGCCTGGTCCTGGATTACAGAAATTCCATTGAAAGTGAATTATAGTCCAGGATTTGTCTGAATCTGTTTCTGAGAAACCAGCTCAGTAGCTCTTCAGTTCTGTAATGATATGTGTTTGGCAACGGGTGGGCCATTTGGTGTATTTAGATCTGTTCGGACTGGATTAGTTCATCAGGTGAATGTCTGTAATAATTTTTCAAGGCTCCTTAGTTTCCGTATTTGAACTGCTATAAGATTGTTCCAGGATATTCTAGTGGGTTGTATTTTCAACAAATCTGAATGTTGGTGCCATTTGCGGTCATATAAATTACACTTGATTCAAGGCATATATACAAAAACTATTGGACAAATTTGAATATGAAGTAACGCTTTACACCTGTAGTTGCTGTTCAACTGCCCCTTTAATCAGAATGCAGAATCTAGCTGTTCTGACTGATTTTTTTCTTTCTCATTGAGTTTGACCGTCCAGACCAGGTGACCGGTAGAGATTCTTTCAAAGCACCCATTGTTTCCCCAGTTCATGAAGCATTTAATATGGATATGTGCAGTGGGAAACTAAGTACAGCGAACAGCAGTGGAAAAAAACCATCAGAGCGTTCAGTGCAAATCAGCAGGGTATTCATCCTGTGATGTTCTCAGGAAAGGAGGGAGGAAAGAGAACAGGATATGTAAAAGGGGACCTCAGGACCCAATATGAATTTAATCACATCTGAATAAGCTGACACTAAGGAAGGATCGGGTTACTATTATTTTCTTTCAGAAACCTCTGACTCAAACTGGCTTCTCTTATAAGGCTAGTAATTAGCAGATCAACGATTCAGATAGTTTATCATTTGATTAAATACACTCATGTGTACATTAAATACAGCAAAATTACATCTTCAGTTTACTGGTATTCAACATTATAGAAGCTTTATATGTTAGGGTATTGGCCCCAAAATAACATTCAAGCTAATGCAGTATCCACTCTAACACAGTTCCTAGCTTTTGAAGTGAATTAGCTTAATTATGCAAGGAGTTTTTTTTTTAATGGAGGTCACAAATCAACTACTTTGACCTCTTATTATAGGCATATTATTCCACGACTACTTGGTTAGCCTAATGAATAGCCCCATGCTGCAGACTTCGGTTCCACTTCCAGCCTGGTGAACCCATTTAAGAAAAAATGGTCCTTGGGCAAGACACCAAACATTACATTCGTATTTCTCTGTAACATGCTTATTTTACCCAGCTCATAGGTGTACTTGAAAATGATTATTATGTAATAAAATATTACATAGACAGCAATCTGTCTCACAATGTAATTACATCTAAAAACTACAATCGTTTATGAAACTGCATTATCAATTTGAGTTATTAGATACAGTTAAGCTATTAGAAAATCAGCCCTAACCAAACAAACATGTCTCCAAACATGTCTTGGCTAACTGGCTACATCTGGGGCCGGTCAAAGTTGTCCAAATTTGACTAGACCTCATCATTTTTCTGGACATACATCAGGAGTAAAATGTTACCACAAGACTACACAACTATTTTTTATGGGTTTTAGGAAAAAAAAATTGTAAATAAATAAAGGATTTTTGTTGATTACTTGCAACTGCTATGATAGTGATACAAATTTCCAATAAACATGTGACTGGGCCCACCTGTAATGGATCCTAGTGTATCTACACATACATAACGGCCATGGGAAGGACTATAATTGTAGTTAAACACTGCAGCTAATACCATCTTCCTTGTTTAACAGACATATGTTGACCAAAAACAAAAAACCCAGTCATCCTCTTCACCTGTCCTCTTCCTCTTACCTTGTGCACACTCTTGGGATTCTCCAACCAGGCATAGTACATTTCCTCCACATAGTTCGAGCTTGTCCCATTTAAGAACGGCTCGGCAGCCACAGGCGCAGTGTAGCGCCTGAATGGCTGAAACGTCCTGAGTGTGGTCACTGGCCTCTGCTGTGATGGGTTTTTAGCAGTCTGTGAGGCCGTGATTGGCCGAAGCCGCGCCGCACAAGTCCTTAAGCGGTGCATTGCAGTCCTTTAAAAGAGCGTCACACTCTCAAACACAGCAATGTGTGCTCCTGGGTGTCCCCACCAGGTAGAAGGAGAGAAAAATATCACCCCTCCCTTCAATCCCCAAAGGAAATGAGACTTCTGTGATGTCCCAGAACAAGTCTTCTCTTTGCTACTGCAGAGGGTACTGGTCAGCTTCTTTGAGAGATTTAACCAACCTGGAAAAGACACAAGATAACATTAGACTACAAATCATAAAATGATGGCAGAGGATAATATGACTCAAATTGTTCTTCTACAATTAAAAGAGGAGTCGCCTCCCCTCGATGCTTATCTCCACTGGGAAAGCTCTAAATGTTGGAACACTGCTGGTAGGAATTAGTTGTGGCCACAAGAGAATTAGTGAGGAACGATACTGATGGATGATTAATTCTAGACCACAGAGTCATCCCAGAGGAGCTCCACCAACCCAGAGAATGCAGTTTCTTTGCTCCACATCCCGATCCAGTGGGTCTTAATAGTCTTTATACTTTTCTAGCTGACACCTGGTTTGCAGGAATATCTGTCCCAGATCAATGCTTTTCTCTTTGACTCAGTATGAAATGACTCCAAAGACTTGGCAAGACTTTCATTTCCTTCATATATCAGGCTAAAGCCACCAGGATCAATCAAATCTCAGAAACATAAATGCAGAACAGGAACAACAGTAGAACCTGTACATTCATTTGACTTTCTGATGACCATAAAGGTGACCAACTGTACTTTTACCTTTACATACACACAACATTGTGAACTGCCTGTTAATCATTATTGCAATATTAGCTTTTGCAATACTGATAGGGCAGAAGGCTGTCGTATACAAATGAGCCCTTTAACCAATAAGTGTTCTTTTTGATGTGTTCTGACCAATCACTGATCTACATGTGCATTCCTGTCAGTAATTTTGATCACAATAATATAAACATGCAATTATAAGCCATAACTGACAAGTATACTTTTAAAGATGAATTACATAGATGTAAAGTCAAATGATTAATGCATAATTAAATGGTTATGATATAAACTATAAAAATAATTTACAGTGGTCTGATGTTAAACGTCATTAACAGATGTGATGAATGCAACCAAACTCCAGCATAGAAAGACATTACAGGTATTGGTTACGAATATACTGCCTGTTATTGTTAGACATCTTTTTGAGAAGTTGTAAGTCAAACATATACATATATTTAAATAAATGGATTGGTATTCTAATGATTCTGTGAGGTAAAATAGTCGCAAAAATATTTTCCCCAGGCTAAACTAATTTTATCATCAACGTTAGACATAAAGCTCAGTAGACATGGATTTTTGACAGATCAATAAAATAAATTGTTTTCCTTCAACAAAAAGTTTCACATCAAACTACATTGCAACAACTGATTCATGGAGTAAGTTTGAGAAATCAGTGGAATTTCTCTTAAACATATGGCAAAATCTATTGCAATTGCAATGTGAAACCATACAATGACACCACTATTGTTTTATTCACATGTTATACAGCATTTAAGTATGAGTAACAGCTGTAACAGAGGCCGGGACTCATATTTGGTTGTACAACTTCACTCCGACTACACTAAAACTTTAGTCTCTGCCACACTATCCACCCCTGTCCCACAGGAAACTCTGCCATGTCTGACAGAATGCTTGGGTCAAGAGTGAAGTACACACTGAAAAGGTAGACGTGCAGAGGTTATATGGTACAGGTAACTAGAAAGACAAATACTGTATCCTAGTGACTGCTCTGTGCACCTAAACCCCCCCCCCACACACACACACACACACACACACACACACATACACACACGTCATACAAGTTGATGGCTGTATAAACTTTAGGTAACACATTACCTTATACAATTTATTTATGTGTGAAGTAGCTATCACAGTTTACCGAGCAAATGCATGTGTTCCAATGACAACACTTCTACATCTACTTGTAGGGAAATGAATGGACATTTCGTTTAGTTTCTTTTTTAAATCTTTCACCTTTAATCACTGATGCTTTTATGGGGGGTTAGTTTAATTCTCGAGTTGAACTGCCCACACTTCCTTGGCTCTTCTGGAGCTATTTTAGACTATGAGTATTGAAAGCAGTCTTATGGGGAACTTGGCGTCACTCATGTTGCTTGGGTTTGAGGACCTTTTGTCGAGTAATGTGAACTACTTTCACTTGAGCCTTATTGAGCATCTGCTGTGTGGAGGGGTTTGATGCCCACCTGTTTATATGTCGCAGATGCGTTGACATTGTGGACCATCTGCTGAACCACTAGAAGGACCCTATTATGCTCTAACTATTACATGCCAGTGCTGACGATAATAATATGAGCACTATTTGTCTGTGATATGAACACTTGTAAAGACATGGCAGCTCTCAAACAGCCCATGTCAAGACGACTCGGTAAAACCTGACCGAAAGCGGGTCAGAAAGGGCTGACGCGGTTTACACTGACTGAGTATCTTTTTAAAAAGTTGTGAGTCAGTTAAACGACGTGTGTAAACAAGTGCAACACGTCGAAATAACCCCGAACTCATGCTTCACACCTTTGTTTTGACCTTCGCTGCACATTTCTCCGCTTCAACCGCTAACTCACCCGCATGAAACCCCGCCCATACCGAGCCCTTCTGGAATCGCTGATTGGCTACGAAGCCATAAACCAGTCCACGGAGCCACGCTCGGGGTGCAGTGATTGGCTCCGAGTCCTGCCAATCACTTTGTCCTTACGCTAAACATGGAAAGTACTAGCAGCTATGCTAAGCTAGGCTAACTCTCGTTCCAGGGCTTTTGGTGTCCTTTAAATGACTTCCAGCCCCTCAAACGTCCACCTTTTATGCAAAGGTAAAGCAAAAACACGACGCGAATGAAAACAGCTCTTTAATACGAACCAACGCGGAGTAATAGCCATGTGTAACTAAGCATTGGGGCTAATTGTGCATGGTGGATTGAGGAACACACACACCCTGTTACCTAACCTAACAACCTAACGTCCAATATAAAATAGAATGTGTGAAGCGTGGACTACGTCTACTATTTTACTAGTGTATTAAAGAACCTTCGAATGAGTCTGCCGGCTTGTTCGGTACTCTGTGATCCGCTGGGTTGTGTTTCTCTCTCGGCGCTCTACCCCACACCGGCCCGCCGTATGATACTCTGAACTGGGTGAAACTACTTACTTAAGCAATGCTGGACCGCTTCTGTGGAAGTTCTGCTCTCCCAGGGTCAGACTGCCCTCCTTCCCCGACCTGCTGCCCCTCCGCTCGGCTGGAGTGACAGTCTCGCGCGCCCAAAAGCAGCGTTCTTGGTCCCGAGGTTGTTACGTCACGTGCGATGACGTACGTCATGCTCCAGCGTGTGGCTGAACTGCAGTGTTTATTGCACTGTAGTGGTTTGCTAATGTTAGAAAAGGCTTCACTTCATGACAGTACCGGGTGATGGAGGACACATAAGTGACAGAGGAATGAAATAGGACACAGTGTTGGGTGATAGAGGACAGTGATGGTGAAATAGGACAAAGTGATAGGTGATGTAGGACGCAGCGTTGAGTGATAAAGGAGAGTGTTGGGTGAAATAGGACTCAGTGATGGGTAATACAGGACAGTGCTGAGTGATACGGGACACAGCGTTGGGTGATACATGACACAGGGTTGGGTGATACAGGACAGAGTATTGAGTTTTATGTCCTCACTGGAAGACAGTTTTATTTACCTCCAAACATTGCTTTTTAACCTCTTGTGTGTGACTGTTAACAGTACATGGACAAAAGTATTGAATTTTGAGTGGCCCTTTCACTCCAGTGGCTGGTAAGTATAATGCTTCAGCAGACCAAGACATTTTGAAGATAGTTTGTGGAAGAACCTCTTCTATTTCAGCATGACTGTGTCCCAGTGCACAAAACAAGCTCCATAAATACAGGACTAAATGAGTTCAGTTTGGAGGAACTTAACTGTCCCACAGAACCTTGACCTCAACCCCATCCAACTTATTTGGGATAAACTGGAACAGAGATTGTGAGCCAGGCCTTCTCATCTTACATCACTCCCTGACGTTATAAATGCTCCACAAAATGAATGGGCACAAATTCCCACAGAAACTCCAAAGTCTTGTGGAAAGCCTTCCAAGAAGAGTAGAACCTGTCATAGCTGCAAAAGGGGGACCAACTTCATATTAAAGATTATGTAGTTGAATGCAATGTAATATAAGTTTGTGTAATGGGACCTACACTTTTTATAGTGCATATTCTTCCCCACATCCACATTTAAAGTAATGCACTGTTAAGCTGTAGATAACAAACCTGTAGATCAATCTTTTTGTGATGTCACAAAAAACAGCAAATTTACATATTCAGCCTGAAACAGTTTAGTCTCACCCACTGGCATTTCATTAATAAGGAATGGTCAATTAAAGACTGCTTTTGGGATGAGCAGCAATACTGGCCAGGCAATTAAGCCTTTTGCATATATCAGCCTTAAAGGCTCAGGACCAAATGCAGACTGTTTACAGAATCAATAAAATTTGGGGAAATGGTCAGGAAATGATTTCCATCCACATTTGCTGGCACACCTGCTAAGCGAAACCTTACGAGAAAAACAGAAAAATGTAGGAAATAAAGAGGACAAAACCCTGTAATTTTAAACTGTAATTTAGTCCCCAAGTTTAAATTTCTGCAATTCATTTTGTAAAACAAAGACAATTTATGGCTTAAGCATTTAACTTACGGTGCTTTATTAAGAAACATTATTGTATCTAGAACAGATTTGACTCAAAATGTTCTTAAAGGGGAGTTCCATCAATTTGTGTGCAGTTTTTTGCCCTTTGATATAATTATTTGTAGGAACTACTAATGATGGAACAAAAGCATGACAACTCATGTAAGGACTTCATGTAGAAACATAGCAGTGATTTTTTTATTTTATTTGCAATATCAATATCAAAACCATCACCAACACACCACAAAGCGCACAGTCTTGAACCTGTCTTTAAATTGTGAAACATTGGCATGATATCTCACAGTTCCCATCCATATACATCATAAGCCCAGTTCCAAATGGTGCAGTCGGGGGCCTGTAGGCGTGTTTGTGGTGTCACATTCACCTTTTCTCAACCCCAGGCAAGGACCCATCAGAGTGAATGGTTTTTCTTACAGCTGTATGGCCCAAATGGAGAGTAGGAAGATGTTCAGATAAGAATAAAAGTGCATTTGTTAAAGTAATGCATTATTGAGCTTATGTATGCTTGTATTCTGAACCAAGTCAATCCAAATCAGCAAATAAGCTCATTTAACAGGAGCAGCAACATCCAAAAGGGTGCATACGGCACACGCAGAGAGTACACGCCTCATGTTTCTGTCCCAAACCTTTAAATCAAACACCATCAAGGGTTCCTGCCCTACAGGTTTTCTGATGCCTCGACGTGTGGACTTTGAGAAGCACATTTTAGCTTAGAGTCATTTGGGACTGGGCTTTAGGTTCTTCTTTAATCTGTTCATTAGGTCAAAAAGGTTGACTTGTACCTCAAGTAACACTGGCGGACCTGAAATATTGGGAACACAGTGCAATCAGACCATAGAAGATCAAGAAAAGGAGAGAAAAATATATAGAGAGAAAGAAAAAAAAAATCAAAATATTGATCTATAAAATTCACTCTTAATAAAAGTTGAGTCATTTAACACACTGACTTGCATCAACAAAGACATTCTGGCAGGTGAAGACGTACATTAAACATGAATGTTATAGCACACACAGCGGAAAGTGGAGAAGAATACTGAACCGTATGGCACTTAACTTGCAAATGGGTTGCCGTACTGACAAATAATGCTCAGTGCAGCATTAAAAACAAATCAGCAGGAGCACGGCAGACAACAAAGCACTACGTGTGTTTGTGTGTGTGTGACATAACGCACACATAGGACATTTCTGTAATAGATTAAAACTGCATACCTTCAGAGAGGAATGGATGTTATCTTCTACATGTTCCTCTCAGAGCTACATGGTGTGTATTGCGTTATTGAACAGGCCTTTGCACTCGCTGAGCCTCACACATGGCATAGTATTAATTACGTGCAACGTCATGTAGCCCTTAAACGTGCTTGAAATGCAGCTCTACCAAGTCAAGGTCACACTGAGATAAAAAAAACTGACATTAAAATACAACATGGGGGTTTACCCGACTGGATCTTCAAGGGTGTGAGGAACGGTATCTGACTAAAAAAAATTAATGTTCAATAAAACTCAATTCAATAAAACCTAAACTGTGTGATAATTAGTAATGTCCGGATGGTACAATTAAAATGCTTGGACCACCACAAAGGGTTCACAAACACACTGAAAACACTGGTGGAAAAGTCTGATAATATCTGATGTGTGGAGCTAAAGTCGGTATTTATTGCAAGTTTTGAACTTTGACTTTTGTCTCTGAGGAAGCAATGCGGCACTTACACCCCGGAACGGGAGTAATTCGTTTCCACGGCTTCAGCGAAAGACCTGCAATTAGGTTTGGAAAGAAATACAGCGCTCTTTAGGAAAGTCTTTGAATGAAACTTTGCCTGATAACAAAAGTTCCCAGTTTCTCATGGCTTATTAGGGCTAACGGCCTTGAGTGCGTGTATAGAAACACTGATCAGCCACAACATTAAACCAGTGAAAGGTGAAGTAAATAACACCGATTATTGTAGTAGTAGCCCCTGCAGAGTGTGCATTATATTAGGCAGTGAGTGAACAGTCTTTGGAAGTCAATGTGTTGGAACCTGGAAATATCTGTGACCCACACAATCTAAGAGACTCTGACAAGAATCAAATTGTGATGGTTTGGTTGGATCAGTGCAGAACAGCTCGCTTCATACAGACTGAATAACTGCAGACCGGTCAGAGTGCCCATGCTGACCCCCTGTCCACCAATGAAAGCACCTAGAGTGGGCATGTGATCATCAGAACTGGACTATGTAGTAATGGAAGAAGGTGGCCTGGTCTGATGAGTCACGTTTTCTTTTACTCGAGGATGGACAGGTGCATGTGTGTCGCTCACCTGGGAAGAGATGGTGCCTCCCCACATTGAAAACTGTCCAGGCACGGTTTAAGGACCATGACTAAGTGTTACAGATGTTGACTCTGCCTACAAATGTATCTATGTAAAGCAAGGCAGCGCCTCCTCACTGGAACTGCTGCTATATGCATTGGTTCAAATCCCACAGCACACCTTCAGAGGTCTCCTGGAGTCCAGGCCTCAATGGGTCAGAACTGTTTTGGTGGTTTTGCTCTTAGTTAAGTAGGTGGTTTTAATGTAATGGCTGACAGATATTTATATATACGCACACACACGTACATACACCGATGCATACAGTGTACAGTTTGTAATGACATAAACCTACATTAAATCATTTGCATTGACATATCCTTCTCTCCAAAGAACCAGACATGTTGCAGTCCTCAAAGAAAGTCCAGAAGTCTACATTGAAATTACTATGATTATAAAACATGGTTCTCAATACGTCGTAGGCCGCACTTTAAAAAAAGCCTATCATCTACGAAGGGCTCTGTATGCTTCTATACATTCGTATACGCAGTGAATATTACTGAAGTGCAACTTGTTGCAGTGGTCCTGGTCCTTTACAGCATATAATAATAGTCAGAACGATACAAATGAGGGACTGCTGCCATAGACACCGTAATTAAAAAGCAACCAGTGGGGGGCATTGGCTAAAGTTTTTTTTTTGTAGGTCGCACCCATACCCTTTACTGTGACGTACTGCTGGAGGGTCCCCTCGGAACAGTGGCCGTTGCTACTGTTTGACTGACAGGTGACAACTGTTCCAAAGTTTAGTAGGTAACATAGTAAGGGGGGAGGGGTTGGGGGGGGCAGAGTCTTCAGTGGAGGGAAGAGTGACGCAAGCAGCAGGTTCCTTCTGGACATGCCCCCAGCACTCACATTACACACATCTGGCCTCCCCCACACACACGCATGCACACACACCTGTCTGGCTGGACGTGTGTGTTGTGTGTTATACGGGGGGAGGGGGCGCTGGTCTCTGGGGCAGGAGCTGTGCAGCAGGAGGCGGCGGCCTGTGGAAATAAAGATAAGGTTCCAGAACGGCAAGACTCAGACACGCTATTTGAATTTAACAGTGTAATAATTCAGACTAAGGCGTTCAAAAATGAATGAACAGTTTGTGTTGGAACACAAGCTGAGAAATGCTCATTAATAATACCAAATAATCAAACCACTTAAATCATAATCAGCCAATCCTGTGTTGAAGTTATCTGCCCATACTCTCTAGACCAGGCATCACCAAATGGCAGTCTGCGGTCCGCGGTGACCTGTCTGGTAAATTCACGAGATTATGTCATTTTCACGCAGCATTATTTTGGACGGTTGTGGCTGTAGACAGGGGGCGCTGCTACTCCAGTTAATACGACAATAGCTTCACTCGCTAGTTTACTAGTGATGGAAAGCTCGGCTTATTTCAGAGAGCCGTCTCTTCTGGCACAGCTCCCAAAGACTAGCCGGATCTTTCGGCTCCTAAATGGCTCTTACTTTATTATATTCTGTAGTAGTTTCCGCAGGTCTGCTTTTTTTTTTTACACCGCCTCAAACTGACCCGTCAGGAGATCCAAACCCCCCACCCAACCCGCAAAACTACGTTTAGATAATGACCTAAAACCCGACCCGACCCGAGGAAAAAAACCAAACAGTTTACAACACGTTTTGATCCACAATGGAATGCGTTTTTTTAACTTATATTAATTTGCCTGAGACTACTTTTATTTAAGGTAAAATAGTTAGTTGTGCACATTTTCTGCATTGGAAATGAACAATACATTTTGAGTAAACCATATGAAAATGTGGAAATGGGGGACGACTATAAGACACAAGATGGACTTCAGTTCGGACCTTCTACTGGGAGAAAATGTAATAACTGGACCTCTGTGACTTCATTGAATACCCCTGATCTAGACTGTTGCGGTTTTATAGTGGTTCTTTCATATGATATCCCTGCAGGCCCAAGTTAAATCCAGGATATAACTTAGCAGACAAAAATTGGTGCTGTCAGTATGCTGTATTAGTAGTTAGAAGCTTCTGGGCTTCTTAAGAGTGGTGCTTCACGTCAATGACACTGTGACTTTCTGATACCTACATAAATGTACATTTAATTTTTAAGCCGAGTTAGGATTATTAACGGCCACTGCCACTTATTGGTATTTGGTCAATGTTTGACGCACATACAGTTCCCATTTATTGTTCTGAACCCAGCGTAACACCTAATTCTGTGACTCTAGTAGGTCCTGACCTAACCCTGACCCTCAGTCTCACTCTCAAGCTGCTCAGTCGCAACAGCTTTCCGTTCAGCTCTCTCAACAAATGCCAACACACATCTGAAACCACTGCTCCGAGTCAGAGTTGTTTCACAAAAATGTAATGTTTTGCATGCAAAACAAGGTAGTAAGAACTTCAACCTTGAACCAAACATGTTAAGCAATTTAACATTACTTGTAATCTCATAAGAAAGCCATGTTAACCTTATCATAATAAAGACCACAGTTGTAGGATAATATATCTTACATATGGGCGTTGTCACCATTCAACCAGAGGGGGGTGTGTGTCTTTTGTGGTGGGGGGGGGGGGGGGGGGGGGGGGGGGAGGGGGGGGGGGGGAGGGGGGGGGGGG
>JBBMFX010508950.1:0-16739 GCA_037832545.1 Rhabdalestes septentrionalis
GTTTGGACTAACTCTCTATTCTGCTCATTCAAGGCCTCCTTGAAGTCATTCGTATAGTAATCCAAGGGTTAGAAGAATAAGAATTGTTGCGGTTCAGAAAAGAGTTTGAGTGGGAGAGAGAAGTTGATTTCCCCATGGGAGGGGAAGAAGGAGGGCAATTTCTAGGTCAAATAGGAGAAAAAGAATTGCGACTAGGAAAAACCGGAGGGAAAAAGGTAGTCGGGCAGAGCCTAGCGGGTCAAAGCCGCATTCGTATGGGGATAATTTCTCTATGTCAGGATTCATTTGAGGGAGCCAAAATGAGACGAGAGCTAATAGAATCGAGAGTGCTATAGAAATTAAAAGGGTTGTAGTAATTAAATTCATTATCTTTCCTTGGATTTTAACCAAGACTAAATAATTGGAAGTCACTTGTACTTATTTTATACTAGAAAGATATGAGCCTCATCAGTAAATGGAGATGTATAGGAATAATCAAACAACATCGACAAAATGTCAATATCAGGCGGCTGCCTCAAACCCGAAGTGATGTTGTGATGTGAAATGATATTGGATTTGTCGTAGGAGGCAGACAGCTAAGAATGTTGAGCCAATGATAACATGGAGGCCGTGAAATCCTGTTGCTACAAAAAATGTTGAGCCATAGACGCCATCAGCAATTGTAAAGGGTGCTTCGTAGTATTCTATTGCTTGGAGGGTGGTGAAATAAAATCCGAGTAGGATGGTTAGGGTTAAGGCTTGAATGGCTTGTTTACGCCCGCCTTCTATTAAGCTGTGGTGGGCTCAGGTCACGGTTACGCCAGAAGCAAGCAAGACTGCGGTATTTAGAAGGGGAACTTCAAAGGGGTCAAGGGTAGTAATCCCAGTAGGAGGTCAGCACCCACCCAGTTCTGGGGTGGGTGCAAGGCTTGCGTGGTAGAAAGCTCAAAAAAATCCGAGGAAAAAAAAGACTTCGGATGTAATAAATAAGATTATACCGTATCGTAGGCCTTTTTGTACAGGGGGCGTGTGGTGTCCTTGAAAAGTGCTTTCTCGAATGATATCCCGTCATCATTGATACATGGTTAGGAGAAGAAGAATTATACCTAGTGTTATTAATGTTGTTGAGTGAAAGTGAAATCAAACGGCAAGGCCTGATGTTATTAGAAGGGCTGCAACTGCTCCGGTTAGAGGTCAGGGGCTGGGGTTAACTATGTGATACGCATGAGCTTGGTGGGCCATTAGGTGTTTTCTTGTAGATATAGGCTTAGAAGTAGTACAAATACGTATGCTTGAATTATTGCTACTGCTACTTCCAGAAGTGTGAGTAAGAGAAGAATAACAGCGGTCATGATGGCCACTGTTGTAATTTTTGGTAGGAGAACTAGTGCTGCGGTGGCAATAAGTTGAATAAGCAAGTGTCCCGCTGTGAGATTCGCTGTTAGTCGGACTCCGAGGGCTAAGGGTCGAATGAACAAACTAATTGTCTCGATAATAATCAGGACTGGAATTAAAAGAATTGGAGTACCTTCTGGGAGAAGGTGGCCTAATGCTGCGGTTGGCTGATTTCGTATTCCGATGATTACTGTGGCTAGTCAAAATGGGACAGCCAGTCCCATATTGAGTGAAAGTTGTGTTGTGGGTGTGAAAGTGTATGGTAAAAGCCCTAGTATGTTTAGCGATAAAAGAAAAACTATGAGGGAGGTTAGCATTAGCGCTCATTTGTGACCCGGGGGGTTGAGAGGAAGAAGTAGTTGCTGTGTAAATCGGTTAATAAATCAAGCCTGTAGTGTAGTTATTCGGTTACTTAATCAGCGGCTGGATGGGGCGGGTCATAGTATTCAGGGGAATGTGAGTGCGATGGCAATCAGGGGAATCCCTAGATGTGTGGGGCTTATGAATTGGTCAAAAAAGCTTAGTATCATGGTCAGTTTCAGGGCTCTGGTTTTGATTTTTCAGTGCTTTGTGCTGTAGGTTCATTAGGATACGTGAACTTAAGTACTTTAGAAGGAATGATGAGTAAGAAAATTACTCAAGAAAATAAGAGAATTGCAAATCAGGGGGAAGGGTTGAGTTGGGGCATGTCACTAGAGGTGGTTGGGAGGCACCAATGGCTAGCTTAAAAGGCTAGTGCTGAACCCTGTTTAGCTTTCTAGTGAGGCGTCTTCAAGCATAAGAGAGGATCAGTTTTCAAAATGTTCCAGGGGAACGGCCTCAACTACGATTGGTATAAAGCTGTGGTTTGCTCCGCAGATCTCTGAGCACTGACCGTAAAAAACTCCGGGTCGAGAGGCAATAAAGGCTGTTTGATTTAGACGTCCCGGTACTGCATCTATTTTTACGCCTAGAGCTGGGACAGCTCAGGAGTGGAGAACGTCTTCGGCTGTTACTAAGACTCGGATTGGCGCTTCCATGGGGACAACCATGCGATGGTCTGTTTCAAGGAGACGAAATTGTCCCGGAGTTAGGTCTTGGGAGGGAACCATATAAGAATCAAAGCCTAGATTTTCGTAGTCTGTGTATTCGTAGCTTCAGTACCATTGGTGGCCAATGGCCTTAACGGTTAGGTGTGGGTTGTTGATCTCATCTATAAGATAGAGGATTCGTAGCGAGGGAAGAGCGATTATGATCAGAATTACTGCAGGCAGAATTGTTCAAATAATTTCAATTTCTTGAGAATCTAAAATATATTTATTGGTAAGTTTAGTAGAGACCATAGCAACAATAATGTATAGGACTAAAGTGCTGATTAAAAAAACAATTATTAATGCGTGGTCGTGGAAATGGAGAAGTTCTTCTATTACTGGGGAGGCCGCGTCTTGGAATCCTAATTGTGAGGGATATGCCATTAAGCCGTAAGGCTAAAGATACGCAGGGCTCTAACTTGCAATTTTGCCTTGACAAGGCAATGTAATGTTTTACTAGTATCTCATGAAGAAAGTGACAGAGTGGTTATGTGGCTAACTTGAAATTAGTTTATGGGGGTTCAATTCCTTCCTTTCTCGTAGTTGGACTTGAACGAATGCTGGCTCTTCAAATGTGTGGTAAGGAGGAGGGCACCCGTGAAGTCACTCCACATTTGTAGAAGCAAGCTCGATGGTCATTACTTCTCGTTTGGCAGCAAAGGCTTCTCACAGAATAAATAAGAACATTACTACCGCAATGAGAGAAACTAATGAGCCAATTGAAGAGATTGTATTTCAGAGGGCGTATGCATCTGGATAGTCAGAGTATCGTCGAGGCATGCCTGCTAGGCCGAGAAAGTGTTGGGGAAAGAAGGTAAGATTTACGCCAATAAATATAACGCCAAAGTGAATTTTTGTTCAAGTGCTGTGAAGGGTATAACCTGTGAACAGCGGAAATCAGTGGACAAAGGCTCCCATAATAGCAAAGACGGCACCCATCGACAGCACGTAATGGAAGTGAGCAACTACGTAGTAAGTGTCGTGAAGAACAATATCTAAAGACGAATTGGCGAGTACAATGCCTGTTAGACCTCCGACTGTAAATAGGAAAATAAAACCTAAAGCTCAAAGCATTGGGGTGTCTCATTTAATTGAGCCCCCATGCAGGGTGGCTAGTCAACTAAACACTTTTACTCCTGTGGGAATAGCAATGATTATTGTTGCGGATGTAAAGTATGCTCGGGTGTCCACGTCTATCCCCACTGTAAATATATGGTGGGCTCAGACAATAAAGCCTAGAAGGCCAATTGCTATTATTGCTCAGACTATTCCCATATAGCCAAATGGCTCTTTTTTACCAGAATAGTAGGCTACGATGTGGGAGATTATTCCAAAGCCCGGTAAAATTAGAATGTAAACTTCGGGGTGCCCAAAAAATCAAAATAAGTGTTGGTAGAGGATCGGGTCACCTCCCCCAGCGGGGTCAAAGAAGGTGGTATTTAAGTTTCGATCTGTTAAAAGCATGGTAATGCCTGCGGCTAGGACAGGAAGAGAGAGTAGTAGGAGAACAGCAGTAATAAGAACAGCTCAGACAAATAGAGGAGTTTGGTATTGGGAAATAGCAGGGGGTTTTATGTTAATAATGGTTGTGATAAAATTAATTGCGCCAAGAATAGAGGAGACACCTGCAAGGTGGAGAGAAAAGATAGTCAGGTCCACGGAGGCTCCTGCATGGGCCAGATTACCAGCAAGAGGGGGGTACACTGTTCAACCTGTCCCGGCCCCAGCTTCGACGCCTGAGGAGGCTAGTAAGAGCAGAAAGGATGGAGGTAGAAGTCAGAAGCTTATATTATTTATTCGCGGGAATGCCATGTCTGGGGCTCCGATCATTAGGGGCACAAGTCAGTTCCCGAATCCACCAATTATGATTGGCATAACCATGAAGAAAATTATTACGAATGCATGTGCTGTAACGATAACATTGTAAATCTGATCATCCCCTAGTAGAGACCCGGGCTGACTTAATTCGGCCCGAATTAGAAGACTAAGGGCAGTTCCAACTATTCCGGCTCAAGCACCAAATACGAGGTAAAGGGTGCCAATGTCTTTATGATTAGTAGAAAAGAATCATCGTGTGATTGCCACAGGTAAAATGGCCGAGCGATTAGGCGGTGGGTTGTAGCCCCATAAACAGAGGTTCAAGTCCTTTTTTTATCACTAGCCCTGTGGTGTGCGGCACGTCAGATTGCAAGTCTGAAGGCGCAGAGTAATACCTGCCGGGGCTTCCCCGCCTTTCTCCGTAGAGGCGGGGAATGTAGATGAATGCTCACTGGTTAGGGCGCTTAGCTGTTAACTAAGAGTTTGTAGGATCGAGGCCTTCTCATCTAGGAAGGCTTTAGCTTAATTAAAGTGTCTGGGTTGCATTCAGAAGATGTGGGATAAAGTCCTGCAAGCCTTATTCAAGAACTAGAAGATTTTAACTTCTACTTAAAGCTTTGAAGGCTCTTGGTCTGGGATTATTCCTAAGTTCTTAAAATAGAAGCGAGACCAGGGCCGGTGTGACGGGCAAGAGAAGAATAGTCATTGACGTAAAGATGGCTAGAGGAAGGGTAAATTGATTGTTTGGGAGGCGTCAAGGTACCGAGGCGTTATTTGTATTCGGAGAAGTTGTTAGGGTTATCGCGTAGCATAGGCGAAGATAAAAGTAAAGACTGAGAAGAGCAGTTAAAGCTATTATAGTGGCTGTGAGTGGAAGGTCTTGTTTTGCTAGTTCCTGAAGGATTAGCCATTTTGGTATAAATCCGGTAAGCGGAGGGAGGCCTCCTAGGGAGAGTAGTGTGAGTGTAGCGGAAATAATAATTGTTGGGCCTTTAGATCAGGATAAAGACAGTGTATTGATTTTCGTTGCTGCCATAAGTTTAAATGTTAGGAAAATTGTTGATGTAATAATAATATATGTAATTAGGGCAAGAATGGTCAACTGTGGTATAAATTGAATAATAACAATTATTCAGCCTAAGTGGGCGATGGAGGAGTAGGCTAGGATTTTTCGTAATTGGGTTTGGTTTAGTCCCCCTCAACCTCCGGCAAGTGTAGACATGACGCCAAGACCAATTAGCAGTGAGGGATGAAGTGAAGGGGAGATTTGAATGAGGAGTGCAAGAGGGGCTAGTTTTTGTCAAGTGGATAAAATTAGTCCTGTGAATAGGTCTAATCCCTGAAGGACTTCTGGTAGTCATAAGTGGAGGGGAGCGAGGCCTACTTTGAGTGCAAGTGCTGTTGTTACTAGCATAGAGGGTGCAGGATGTAAATCGGAAGTGATGTTTCATTCACCGGTGAGTCATGCGTTAGTTGTGGTTGCAAATAGTATTGTTGCTGCCGCTGTTGCCTGAATCAAAAAATATTTAGTTGTGGCCTCTACTGCTCGGGGATGATGATGTTGGGCTATTAGTGGAATAATAGCTAATGTATTGATCTCAAGCCCCATTCAGGCTAGAAGTCAGTGGGAGCTTGCGAAGGTTAGAGTTGTTCCTAGGCCAAGGCTGATAAGGAATACAGTAAGTACGAAGGGGTTCATTAGTAGGGGAAGGATTTTAACCAACATTTTTGGGGTATGGGCCCAAAAGCTTATTTAGCTGACTCTACTAGGAAGTGGTGTAGTGGTAGCACGAGGAGTTTTGATCTCCTAGGTATAGGTTCGAACCCTTTTTTTCTAGGAGCTGAAGGGATTTTAACCCTTATAAATCACTCTATCAAAGTGGTCCCTGGGCGTTCGGGCACGGCTCCCTGGCTTAGAGTTGTGGGGGCAAGCCTGCAAATGCAATTAGGAGGGTTAAATGCCATAGGATTATGGCAAGTGTTAGTGGAAGAAAGTTTTTTCAAACTAAGTGCATAAGTTGGTCGTATCGGAAACGCGGGTAGGATGCTCGAACCCATAAAAATAGAACTGAAAGTAATGCAGCTTTGGTTATAAGATTAATAGAGGTGAGCTCAGGAATTGTTGGGAGATGGGAGGCGCCTAAAAATAAAATTGTCGAGAGGGTATTTATTAAAAGAATGTTGGCATATTCAGCCAAAAAAAAGAGCGCGAAGGGGCCTCCGGCATATTCTACGTTGAAGCCTGATACAAGCTCAGATTCACCCTCTGTTAAATCAAATGGGGCCCGGTTTGTTTCTGCTAGGGTTGAGATATATCATATTGCCGCTAGGGGTCATGCAGGGATGAGCAGTCAAATAGGCTCTTGGGCAATATTAAACATTTGCAGGGTAAAACCCCCCGTGAATACAATGACAGAGAGAAGAATGAGGCCCAAGCTTACCTCATAAGAGATTGTCTGGGCGACGGCGCGTAATGCGCCGATAAGGGCATATTTTGAGTTGGAAGCTCAGCCTGAGCCAAGAATAGAATAAACAGCTAAGCTGGAAAGGGCTAGAATAAATAGGATACCTAGGTTTAGGTCAGCAATTGGGTAGGGCATTGGCATGGGAATTCATAATATTAGCGCTAGGGTAAAAGCTAGTATGGGGGTAATAAGAAAAAGAAATGGAGAGGAAGTTGATGGGCGGACAGGTTCTTTAATAAAAAGTTTGATGCCGTCAGCAATTGGTTGAAGTAATCCGTAAGGGCCTACTACGTTAGGCCCTTTTCGTAATTGTATATAGCCCAGGACCTTTCGTTCAATTAATGTAAGGAACGCTACTGCTAATAGAATAGGAACAATGTAAGCAAGGGGGTTAAGAAGGTGGGTGATTAGTAAAGTTGGCATGAGCTAAGGGGGGGACTTGAACCCCCGGAGAAAAGGGCTTAGGCCTTTCGCATTTATCCGGGCTCTGCCACCTTAGTTTCGCCTCTTATCTTGAGGCAGGATTCTGCTCATCCTTTGTTTTATTTAGCTGGTTTCATAAAGTTGGAGTAAGGCATACTTAAAGCATGGGCCTTATTTTCTCGGTCCTTTCGTACTAGAGAGAATAGCATTACAGATAGAAACTGACCTGGATTACTCCGGTCTGAACTCAGATCACGTAGGACTTTAATCGTTGAACAAACGAACCCTTAATAGCGGCTGCGCCATTAGGATGTCCTGATCCAACATCGAGGTCGTAAACCCCCTTGTCGATATGGACTCTTGAAGGGGATTGCGCTGTTATCCCTAGGGTAACTTGGTCTGTTGATCGGCTTGTTGGCCGGATCTTAATGGTCAGATGTTCTGTTGCTTCAAGATATTTCTTTTGGCTTAGGGAATGGCCCGTTCCACGTGGGGGTTTTGTTTTTCCCCATGGTCGCCCCAACCGAAGACTCTGGTCAATTACTGTTTATTTTATCCCGTTTTGTCTGGTTTTGAGCACAGTTGACCTTGTGTCTAAAGCTCCAAAGGGTCTTCTCGTCTTGTAGTCTTATGCTCGCCTCTGCACGAGCAGGTCAGTTTCATTGACTAGAGAGGGGAGACAGTTAAGCCCTCGTTTCACCATTCATACAGGTCTTCATTTAAAAAACAAGTGATTGCGCTACCTTAGCACGGTCAAGATACCGCGGCCGTTTAACTTTGTCACTGGGCAGGTAAGACCTCCTATACGTTGAGGTTTTGCAGGAGGCGATGTTTTTGGTAAACAGGCGAGGCTTTAAATTGTTTGCCGAGTTCCTTCCCTTTCTTTAAGTCTTTCCCAAAGTGGCGCACCAGTGTGGGGTTAACGATTTGGATTTGTGAATTTTTCTTGAGAATTATTGCAATCACACTTCTCTCTTGGGTTGAGTTCGTTAATTGTCAGTGGTTGGTCCGATCTGACTTACACATGGGCCGGGAGAAGGGGGTTTCCTTCTTATTACTCGTTTTAGCAGGGTCTCTTCCATGGATGCATGGAAAGGCCTAATATATGTAGGGATTTTGGAGAAATTACTAGAATAATGGATCGTGTTCCTGCCTGAGCTTTAACGCTTTCTGCACAGGTGGCTGCTTTTAGGCCCACTGAAGCGGTAATCTTACAAAATATAGTCCTTAGTCTCCTGTAGAAGGTTGTGTCCTGGGTCAAATGGGTTGTACCTCTTTTGACTAACTCTCATATCTTTCTTTAGTTCATTTTTTGGATTTGTGATGGAAGGAGCATGAGGCTGAACTTCTATTCATTTCTTAGGCAACCAGCTATCACCAAGTTCGGTAGGCTTGTCACCTCTACCCGGGGATCTTCCCACTCTTTTGCCCCAGAGACGGGTTGGCCCTATTTGGCTGTCCCGGGGTAGCTCACTTGGTTTCGGGGTCTTGGACTGAAGTTCTCTTTGCCCAAGTATGACTAGCTAAATCATGATGCAAAAGGTACAAGATTTAGTCTTTGCTTTGTGACGCTTAAATGGGTTATTTCATTCCTTTTTCAGCTTTCCCTTGCGGTACTTTTTCTATCGCTTAAAATGGCCTTTTCCGTCGCCCGTACTAAGGCAGAAAAATGGTTTAATTTAATTTTGTGTGTTGAGAAGATGAGGGTAAATGGTGTTTATTGCATTTTATTTTTTAGCTAGCTTTTCAGCTCAGAACGACCCAAATTGCATGGATGTATTCTCGGTGTAGGGGAGATGCTTGGCTGCTCAGCCACGTTCTGATGTTCCAAGTACACCTTCCGGTACACTTACCATGTTACGACTTGCCTCCCCGTCTTAGGGCAACATTTGTTAAATACTAGAAAATTGAGCTTGGGGAGGGTGACGGGCGGTGTGTACGCGTCTCAGAGCCTGTTTCAAAAAAACACTCTAGTTTATTTTTACTGCTAAATCCACCTTCATACGCCTTTTTCATGACGTGATCCGTTATATTCTGTACAGAAAATGTAGCCCATTTCTTCCCATCTTGTTAGCTACACCTCGACCTGACGTTCTGGGTTTTACCCATTTTGCTTACTGCAGAGCCTTCACAGGGTAAGCTTGCGACGGCGGTATATAGGCGGGGAGGGACAAAAGATGGTGAGGTTGAACGAGGATTATCGGTTCTAGAACAGGCTCCTCTAGGCGGGGTTGAGACACCGTCAAGTCCTTTGGGTTTTAAGCTGGCGCTTGTAGTCCCCTGGCGGATAAAATTGTAAATTTTTATCAAGGTTTAAGGCTAAGCATAGTGGGGTATCTAATCCCAGTTTGTGTCTTAGCTTTCGTGGCGTCAGTTGTTTAAAGCTACCTTCGTGTTTGGGCTTATTTGCTCCCACGGTGCGTACGACTGCTTGGGGAGTTTTTGGCTTTATTTTCATTATGTTCTTAACCACTCTTTACGCCGTGTCTATCAACTGGAGTCTCTCGTATAACCGCGGTGGCTGGCACGAGTTTTACCGACCCTTAAAAATCTTAATTAAGTCAAGCTTTCACTTATTGCTTAATGTTTATTACTGCTGAGTTCCCTTGGGGGTGTGGCAAAGCAAGACGTCTTGGGCAAATTAATGTGCCTGATGTCGGCTCCTTGTCTCCGAGAGGGAGATTGAGGGCATTCTCACAGGAGTGCGGATACTTGCATGTATAAGTTAGATTTAAGCCGATACTAAAGTCAGGACCAGGCCTTTGTGCTTATGAGACTTTTTAGGGTCCATCTTAACATCTTCAGTGATATGCTTTCATTAAGCTACATTAGCCAAGGTCATAATACATTGGTGTCTCAGAAAAGTAGTGTAGTTTTTATATGTATGTTAGGATTGAATTTTGAAAATCATGTAGTCGGTGCAGAAAGCGCTAATAAATTTTTTTAAGAATAGTTTTTTTACAAAACAATGTATACTAACACATATCTCAACTTGTTATTGACGCTGGCCCAGTCATACCTGGTTTAGGGGTTTGACAGGACTTATATGACATGGCCCGGCGTAGGGGGGTAGGGGGGTTTGACGAGAAAAAACCAATATTGTAATCAAGCGCTGGTAGGGGGAATATCTTAGAAAATAATGAGGATTGAATCAGTAGTTTATGCACTTGATAAAAACATATGTTGTTATTTAAAGAATGCTCTGAAGTGTTTCATTATTAGAACTCGTTCAAGAAAATGTTCTACCTTAAATAAATATTTCTCCGAAAGTGACCGATGTCAAATGAAGGTGACCCTAAAAAAGAAAACCCTATGCATATGAAAGAACGCCTTGGCATGGTGGGTCATGGATAATTGATACTCATCTCAATAATCAAATGCCAGGGTCGATCAAGTTTGGGGGGGTTAAAAATTTATGGCCCTGAAATAGGAACCAGATGCCAGTAATAATTCAGTTGTGTGACCCCCACAATTTTTGCCCCTGACCCTTCAAGGATAATTAACATTAAGTTATAAACCAGTTGGTGGGCTCTTACTACATTAAAATTCTGAGGACCGATTTTGGTTGGGATCGGCATAGAAAAATTTGAGATGGAGTTATGGGGATTATTCTATTTATCAGTTTAATTTATTGAGTTTGTAGGAACAAATAGGATGCTTTATCTGAGTCTTAGGTTTATGTTGATGTAGGAATGTGTTAAATAAAAATTCAGGTGAAATTTAATTAATGAATTTAAACCATAATGTAAGATTATGCATAATATGTACTACACCATATGTATGTTATATAGTAGTATGTAGGGGAATCATTATGTATAGTATACCATAGTATGCAATGAAAAATACTAAGCCCAAAAAGGCAAGTTCAGAAAATAGTTTAAAAAGAATACTAGCTTTGGGGGTTAGTGGCAGGAGTTTGAATCTTCTTTTTCTGGGTACTAGGAGGGAGTTAAACCTTCACTCTTCGGATTACAAGACCGACGCTTTATAAGTTAAGCTACTAGGACAAGATCAGTTAAGTCATTTATTTTCGTACCAGGCAACTACGGGGTTGAGGAGAAGGAATAAAGCGAAGTAAAGGACAGAAGCGATTTGGCCGATGATAATAAAAGGGTGTTCAACTGGTATGCCCCCAATTCATGTCAGGATGGCAACGTCTGCAATTAGAGTTCAAAATAGTAACTGGGATAGAGGCCGGAAAGTGAGACCTCGTTGTTTAGAGGTATGGAGTAGAGGAATAAGTATTAACACAAGGATCGAGAAAAGAAGAGCAAGGACTCCTCCAAGTTTGTTTGGGATTGATCGTAGGATTGCGTAGGCAAAGAGGAAGTATCACTCTGGCTTGATGTGTGGTGGGGTTACTAGGGGGTTAGCGGGGGTAAAGTTCTCCGGATCTCCAAGAAGGTTGGGGGAGAATAGCGCTAAGGATGTTAAGCCTGTGAGAAGAATTAAAAACCCCAAAATATCTTTGTATGAGAAGTAGGGGTGAAATGGGATTTTATCTGCGTCAGAGTTTAATCCAATGGGGTTGTTGGACCCAGTTTCATGGAGAAAAAGGGCATGTAGGGCAGTGGCGGCTACAATTGCGAAAGGAAGGAGGAAGTGGAAAGCAAAAAATCGAGTGAGGGTGGCGTTATCAACTGAGAAGCCGCCTCAAATTCATTGAACTAGGGCATTTCCAACATATGGTACTGCAGATAAGAGGTTAGTAATAACGGTTGCCCCTCAGAACGATATTTGCCCTCAGGGAAGGACATAGCCAACAAATGCGGTTATTATAACTAAAAGAAGAAGTACAACGCCAATGTTCCATGTCTCTTTGTATAGGTACGACCCGTAGTATAGGCCCCGGCCAATGTGGAAGTAGATACAGATGAAAAAAAATGATGCCCCGTTGGCATGAATGTTTCGGATGGCTCAGCCATAATTTACATCTCGGCAGATGTGAACAACTGATGAAAAGGCTGTTGAAATATCAGAAGTGTAGTGCATTGCTAGGAATAACCCTGTTAGAATTTGGGTTATTAAGCATAATAGAAGGAGGGAGCCGAAGTTTCATCACGCTGAGATGTTAGAGGGAGCAGGGAGGTCGACTAGAGCGCTGTTAGCAATTTTTAGCAGGGAGTGCGTTTTTCGTAGGCTGGCCATTATAGTGTTCTCGTAGTTGAATTACAACGATGGTTTTTCAAGTCATTAGTTTTGGTTAAAGTCCAAGTGGGAATTATGAATTATATTTTTTGTCTGTTGTTGTTGGGTTTAGTGCTTGGGCTAGTAGCTGTAGCTTCTAATCCGGCGCCGTACTTTGCGGCCCTGGGTTTAGTTATTGCAGCGGGTGTGGGGTGTGGGATTTTAGTTGGGCATGGGGGATCTTTTTTGTCCTTAGTGCTTTTTTTAATCTACTTAGGAGGCATACTTGTTGTGTTTGCATATTCAGCGGCTTTGGCCGCTGAGCCGTTTCCGGCGAGTTGGGGGGATCGTTCTGTTGTAGTTTATGTCTTAATGTATGTTCTGATGGTGGTACTTGTTGGGGGGCTAGTCTCTGGGGGGTGGTATGAGGGTTCATGAATGGTAATAGATAATAAAGAGTTCTTCATGGTGCGAGGGGATGCAAGTGGTGTTGCTTACATTTATTCCCTGGGGGGAGGGATGTTAGTCATTTGTGGGTGGGTCCTTTTGTTGAGTCTTTTTGTGGTTTTGGAGCTGACTCGGGGGCTAAATCGAGGGGCACTTCGGGCAGTTAGGAGATTATGAATAAAATTGATAGCGTGCTAGTTAATAAAAATATAGCTAGGTAAGTTTTGATGATGCCTTGTTGGGCGTTGCTGGTAAAAGTGGCAAGTTTGATTTGTGCTGAGGATAGGCCTTTGGGTCCTGTTTTTTCTGCTCATGATTGATCTACAAGTTGAGTTGCAATTAGTTGGCCTAGAATAAGATTAAGTTTGGGGATTAGTCGATGGGTAGTCATTGGGAAATAACCTAGCATGTTTGAAAATCGGAAGGGGGTAAGGTCTGGTAAGACCTTAAGCTGTTTTGTTGTCATTGTAGCTAATTCAAGTGCAATTAGGAGTCCAGCCACAGTAACTAGTAAAGCAGTTATTTTTAGAGTTAGGGGCATGGTCATAGTGGGGGTTTTTAATGGAATGATGCTTGATGAGATTAGAAGCCCCGCTACGATACTGCCCCAGGCTAGGCGTTTTAATGGATTAATAACGGTGGGGTTGTTTTCATTGATAGGGGTTAGTGATGGAAATCGTGGAGTTCCTATTGAAACGAAAAAAATTAATCGGAGGCTGTAAGCTGCGGTGAAAGAGGTAGCAATTAAGGTCAAGAAAAGGGCCCAGGCGTTAAGGTAAGAAGTGTTTAAGGCTTCAATGATAGCATCCTTAGAAAAAAAGCCTGCTAGAAATGGGGTGCCGACTAGTGCCAGGCTACCAATTGTTAAGCAGGAGGACGTGAGTGGTATTAATTTATTGAGTCCGCCCATTTTTCGAATGTCCTGTTCATTGTTCAGGCTGTGAATCACAGAGCCTGAGCAAAGGAATAGTATGGCTTTGAAAAAAGCATGGGTGCAGATATGGAGGAAGGCCAGTTGTGGTTGGTTAAGACCGATGGTTACTATTATCAGTCCTAGTTGGCTGGATGTGGAAAATGCAATGATTTTTTTGATGTCGTTTTGGGTAAGTGCACAGGTGGCAGTAAATAATGTTGTTAATGCTCCGAGGCATAAGCAGATGGTTAGTGCCTGCTGGTTTCCTTCCATGAGTGGATGAAGGCGGATTAGAAGAAAGATTCCTGCTACTACTATAGTGCTTGAGTGAAGTAGAGCGGAAACAGGCGTGGGTCCCTCTATGGCCGAAGGAAGTCATGGGTGAAGACCAAATTGAGCTGATTTTCCGGTTGCTGCAAGAATCAGTCCTAAGAGGGGAAGGGTTATGTCTATGTTCTTAGAGAGGAAAAAGATCTGTTGAATTTCTCAGGAGTTAAGATTTGTTGCAATTCAGGCCATACTTAAGATTAAGCCAATGTCACCGATTCGGTTGTAAAGTACTGCTTGCAGGGCTGCTGTATTGGCGTCGGCACGTCCATATCATCAGCCGATTAGCAAAAAGGACATGATACCAACGCCTTCTCACCCAATAAATAGCTGAAACATGTTGTTAGCTGAGACTAGAATTATTATTGCCATAAGAAATAGTAGCAAGTACTTAAAAAAACGGTTGATGTTTGGGTCCGAGTGTATGTATCAAGTTGCGAATTCTAGAATAGACCAGGTAACAAATAGTGCAACTGAGGTAAAAATGAGGGAGTAGGGGTCAAATTTCAGGCTGGTGTTGATATCAAAAGTTATAACACTGGATCAGTGTCAGTTAGTAATAATTGTCTCTGCCCCTTGATCAAAAAAAATTATTAAGGGGAGAAGACTAGTAAAAAATGCAACTTTTACAGCTGTTTTAGCATGAGTAGCGGTTCATGTGGCTGGCTGGGGTGTGGGGCCGAGGGTGGTGAGAAGGGGAGAGAGCAGAATTGTTAGAGTCAGTATGAACGAGGAGGAGAGAAATAATGGGGTTGTATGCATAGCTATTACTTGGACTTGCACCAAGAGTTTTTGGTTCCTAAGACCAATGGATGAACTGTTATCCTTTAATAGCCCGAGGTGAGTTATGGATTTTAACCATAAAATTAAGAGTTAGCAATTCTTGTTGTCTCGGGGACCACCCTCGGTGGGCAGGAGGATTTTAACCACCATCTCTAGAACCACAATCTAGTATTTTTTTAAAACTATGCCTACAAAAGCATCACCCTCACATAAGCTCTGGCTTAGCAATTAAAAGGATGACGGGGGTGATGTGAAGGGCGAGAAGTAAGTGTTCACGGGTGTGGAATGGTGCTAGATTTATTATGTGGTGGGGAGTAGGGCCCCGTTGAGTCATTAGGAATAAGTATAGGGAGTAGGCAGCTGTAATTAAGGTGCCGAGGCCTGTTAAAACAAGTGTTCAAGGGGATCAGTTAAATATAGTTGTAATAATTAATAATTCACCCATTAGGTTGGGAAGTGGTGGGAGGGCAAGGTTGGCTAAGTTAGCAATGAATCATCATGAGGCAGTTAGGGGAAAAATTATTTGAAGTCCGCGAGCCAGAACTATTGTCCGACTATGGGTTCGTTCGTAGGTTGTATTTGCGAGGCAAAATAGGGCGGAAGATACTAAACCGTGGGCAATTATTAGAATAATGGCCCCAGTAAATCCTCATGGAGTTTGGGTTAAGATGCCAGCTGCGACTAGGCCCATATGGCTTACAGAGGAGTAGGCAATGAGCGACTTTAGGTCTGTTTGACGTAAACAGATTGATCCGGTCATGATGATCCCCCATAGCGCCAGGATAATAAAGGGGTAGGCCATTTCTTTGGTGAGTGGAGATAAAACAGGTATTATTCGTATTATTCCATAGCCTCCAAGTTTTAATAAAATTGCGGCAAGGACTATGGAGCCTGCAATAGGTGCCTCTACATGGGCTTTTGGAAGTCATAAGTGGACACCGTAAAGGGGTATTTTTACCAGAAAAGCAATGAGGCAACTTATTCATCAAATTTTGTCTGCTCATGAGAAGAGGAGGGCAGGCTGGGGGTGTTGTAAGATAATCAGGGAGAGCGTCCCCGTGGTCTGTTGAAGGAGCAGTAGGGCGACTAAAAGAGGGAGGGACCCGGCTAGAGTGTAAAATAAAAAGTAGGTTCCTGCATTTAGCCGCTCGGCTTGGTTTCCTCAGCGGGTGATAATTACCAATGTTGGAATGAGTGTGGCCTCAAACATAATATAAAACATAATTAATTCAGTGGCGCCGAATGCTAGAATTAAGAAAAGCTGGAGGGAGGCTAATAGACAAAGGTAGGTTCGTTGGCGGTTTGATGGTTCAGGTCCAATATGGTTTTGACTGGCAAGAATCATGAGTGGGAGCAGTCAGCAGGTTAGGACCAAAAGGGGGGTGGAGAGTGGGTCCGTGCCCGTGTAAAGGTTTAATGCTGTTCAGCCTGTCTCCGCATTTCATTTTAATCAAACTAAACTGGCTGTTGCAATCAACAAACTGTGCGCTGTCGTTGTGGCTCATAGTCATTTTATGGGAACAAGCCAGATTGTGGGAAATAGTATAATTGTTGGCAGGAGAATTTTTAGCATTGTAAGAGGTTTAAGTTCTGAAGGTGGTCTGTGCCGTGGGTCCGGGCTGTGGCAACTAAGAGGGCCAGGCCCGCACTAGCTTCGCAGGCTGAAAAAGCTAGGAGGAGCAGGGGGGCTGACGAAAAGGTGGCGGCTTCAAGCTGCAGTGACCACAGGGCTAGGGCAATATAGAGTGAAAGCATTATTCCTTCTAGGCATAAGAGTGCTGAAAGAAGGTGGGTGCGATGAAAGGTGAGGCCCATTAGGCCTAAAATAAATGCTGAGGAGAAGCTAAAATGTACGGGTGTCATAAGAGGGCTATGGAATTTAACCACAATTTTTTGAGCCGAAATCAAAGGTCTTGTTTGGACTAACTCTCTATTCTGCTCATTCAAGGCCTCCTTGAAGTCATTCGTATAGTAATCCAAGGGTTAGAAGAA
>JBBMFX010509058.1:0-16739 GCA_037832545.1 Rhabdalestes septentrionalis
TGTCGAAATACACACACACACACACACACACACACACACACAAAAAACACATACACACACACACACACACACACACACACATCCAGTGCACACACATGCATCCTCACAGGCAAACAAACATAAGCTCAACATATAATCTAAAAAACATGCTTCTTCTTGTAGTTAGCACCCCTGTTTCACACCCTCCTTCTATCTCTCTCTATATTTCACACAACTCTCTTGGTAAGCTGGTTTATTAATTGTATGACTTGCTGTCATGATAATTTTTTAAATAACGGTCCTACCTTTAAATGTGTATTCGTACTCTCTGGTAAATGAACAGAGACATGCATTTTTCTAACATCGTTATTCTATTAACACAGTATATGTGTGTGTGTTTGTGTGTGTGTGTGTGAGAGAGAGTTTTAAACTTTTATATGAGGGCCTATTGGATATTTGTATAAAACTATTTCAGTATATCTAAACAATATTTAGTCATCAGATTATAATATACAAACAGCTGGATGGCATATTGTTAGGGCGTTGGCCCTGCAATCAGAGGATTGTGTTCAAATCCCAACTGCTAGTTTCACCGCTGAGGTACCCTTGAGCAAGGTACCGTCCCCTCACACTGCTCCCCTGCTTCACTTGGTTAAATGCAGAGAAATAATTTGTGTTGTAATTTTATGATTAAGCATGTGACGAATAAAGCAATCTAGTACATGTTTTTCTTTTGTGTTTTTGCTGGATTTGCATTGGAATATTATCCAGTTTTAGTGACAACTGTGTTCAGCCTGGCTGGCTATAGTGAGCTTTACAAAATTTGGCTTCTCTTAAATCATATCTTCACAAAGCTGGAATAGCTTCCTATGCATGTGAACCAATGGTGCTTTTTAAAGGCAAGATGAGAATCGAATGGTACATACCAGGAAACCAAGAAAATGGGGTCACAAACGACTGGTCCTCGCTCGATTAGGAGGTGTTTCACACAATTGTTACGTTTATCCATGGAAATCCTTCCACCTGAGCTACCAGATGTATGTGCGATTGGGAACTAGCTCTACGCTTGGTAGAACCAAGCGTGACAACAAATGTTTAAGAAATGGTATCATCGTCTCATGTTTCACCTGATAAATATGGCCTTGGTAACATGTAGGCTCACTTACAGATGGGAATATTTTCAATCTGTGTAAATTCAAATATGATGCCAGACAGTGAGGGCGAAGAACAGGGGAGAAGAGGAGGAAGCAGGGGCCACAGCTCCAGTTCCAAATCAGGATCTCCCCCTGGACAGTCACTCACACTGGCCAATAATGCTGCCATCGCTCTGTGTCCTCCTAAACTTTGCATTTTTCTTATGTTTATCTGCAATGCACTTATTTCATATGATAGATGAATTCTGCTGGACATTTAATACATTATTTTGCACCCCACCTCCAATTACTACTTGTAAACTACTTGTATATTGAACTTTAAATATTTATTTGACTTATGTTGTTCTTTTCTGTTTCACATAGTACTTTTTTACTTCTATCTATTTACCTTTATGTAAATCTGGAGATTTCCTTTCATTATGGTAAGGAGGCTGCACATTTTGAAACTAATGTGTGACAAGAAGGGAAGATGCCCAGTCCCTGTGAGCAACATACACCTTAGTTTCACAGCTGAGAATAAAAGAAAATCCATACATGACATGTCACAGTTCCCTACATGCTACAAAGATGCACCTATATCAAAATCTAATATGTAAATATGTTTTGAGTCTCATTTTTTGCTTAATGACACTGTTGACATTTAAAACATAATTCATTAAAAATATATCTCTGATCATTTATTCATAATCTCTCAATTTCTTAATTTTCCCTGTGATGAATTAAGAATATTTTTGGGTAGAGGGGTCAACACTCAATATACTGTAATATCCCCATTCGAACCAGGAAATGAGGCTGAATCATTTTAACTTACCATCAAATGTGTGCAGTAGGAGGGTTAAACATCTCAATCAGCTCAAATAACCTGTTATGTATTATTCAGTATGATACAAAGAAGTAATTACAAAACCATTCTGTACCAACTTCTGCTTCCACGACCCAGAAAGTTAGTTTAAGCACAAAAGTTGACCGAATTCAGACTGGTGGCTTCAGCGCTCATGTCTGTTTTTCTGTTCTTGCATGATTATAAGCACCAGACGCTATTAGATTTTACATGACTGGGCCAGATGTGTCGGGCATTTGGACAAACACCCTCCTCTTTTTCCAGTCAAATAACCTTGCACGCAAATGCACATGTGCTGATACAAATCAGAACCTTCTGCAAACAAGACCTCTGATGCTTTGTGACATTTAAGTTGGGTGATTTATACAGCGATCATGACACAGTATCTCTGGCAACCTGTCCCTCATGTAGAGCTCACTCTGAAAAACAATCAATTGTTAAGTAACCACCTTAATCCTAATGGAAGCTAACTGCACAATTTTATAAGGTACCTGACCTGCAAACAGTCTGGGGTTGACATGCAAATTCAGCAGCACTATAGTCAATCCTTAGAGTTGCTATTTAACAGATTTGGCTTGAAGGTCTTTTTAAAGTCTGCCAGAAAGCAGCATAAATACTGTCTGCCAGAAGGAACCAATGAGGACTGCAGCCTGTCCTTAATATTACATCCAAACTACGTGCAGTTATGTCAGTTTTGCACATGTGTTTGGTTATGAACTGTTAAACAACAGTGAAAATCAGCATATGGCATATGGTATAACACTTATAAAAGACTTCATGGTTAATGCAGTAGAACCTTGGGGAACCTAAGGGGAATACATTAAAACAGTAGCCCATTTAGATTCCATTCCACAAAAAGGACATATTTCTCCCAATGCTACATAAGAAGCCCATCCCTGATTAATACTGCATCAATTTGTTCACTGGCTTTTACAGAATTATTTTATTTGACACTATTTAGTTGATTTGGTTTAAAGACAAGTTGACAGTTAAACAGAAACACTTGAAATGTCAATTAAATGATTATTGTGATTATTACTTCAAAAAAAAAAAAATTCCCTTAAAAAATGTGTGCTGCCTTCTTTACTATTCATATTAAATATATGTTTAACTAACACATATAAATGGTTATTATCCAATGACACAAACAAACCTTTCAGGGCATTCCAGATCAAATTTTAGAAGTGTGTTCTTGCAATTTTAGAATGAATTAGACCACAGAAATTTAATAAATGTGGCAAGATTAGATTAGGCCACATCATTAGATTTGGTCAGGGGAGTGTATAAGAAGAGGAACGTCATGCTCTGAGCCCAGGCCTGGATCTACTCCGGCTACAAGAGGTAGTGTCCAAGACTGGCATTGCCAAATGGGAAGCATAGGGCACCCCTCCCTCACAATCAGCACCCTGTGAACTCACCTGTATAAGCTCACCTTGCAAACACATGTTGTGTCTTTGTGTCGGACATTTGCTAAAATGACAATTCCAGGAATGTATGGTATCAGAACTACCAAGTTCCTCCTCACCTACAGTATTCAGATAAAAACTAAAATATTTTCTCAGACATTTCAGGCTACCCCCTTCCCCCTCTTTCTTTAGTTTGCGAGCAGTGGAGGTTCTATACCAAAATGTGTGTTCTTAATTGGCTGTTTAGTGCAAGGGACCAGAACGCCTAGAACCGCCTGTTTTGTGAGTGTTAGTTTACACTAAGACCCTGGAGTTCCGTGGGTGGCACTACTGGTGGCCCTGCATGGAAAAGGATGTCATTTGTGGCAGCCTGCCAGGAGAGTATGAGCAAAACGAAACATAGGGCCAAGCTTGCAGGACAGCTCCACCCCCTGCCCATTCTATCATGACCCTGGTCATGCCTGGTGCTGGACTTTATCATGGACTGCCCCCTCCAGGGGCAACACCATGATATTTGCCATACTGGACCCCTTCTTCAAAACCTGCAATTTCATAATTTTGCCAAGAAGATGGCGGACTGGTTTTTGACCAGGGCCCAGTTTGATAGCAGATTCTGGAAAGTGTTCTTTCAGTTCTTGGGGTCTTCGGTTAGCCTGTCATGTGGCTGCCACTCCCAGTCCGAATGTATCAGTCAGGATCGGGAGAAAACACTTTGTTGCTTTAAATCCTCCAACCCCTCCTCCTGATCAGACCACCTGTCCTGGGTGGAGTACGCCTGAATCATTCATGGCAATCCTTGCTCGGAATATGTCTACCAATTACCTTCCCCTAAAGGGAAGACCCCTGAAAACTGGCTCACAACTATGTGGGACACTTCAACATAGACTGTTGAATAATTCAGGTCAAATACAACCTTCCAGATGAATTAATCCCATGTCTTGCATGTCTTGTCTGAAGCCTGTTCTGTGCAGCTCTCTCACCCCAGCCCTGTCCACAACCTCCTTGCACCTCACTTGATATGGGGATAGGCATCTTCTGGAGGTGTGTTGGGTTCGAGGTGCTACCCGGTACCTTGTGTGTTGGGATGGTCTGCAGGAGTGTTCACGGGTGCTGACGTTCCACATTCTGTACCCCGAACTCATCTTGGCCTCCAGGCAATAACTTGATCCAGGGTTTGGAACTTCGGGTGCCATTCCCAAGAGGGGGATGGGGGGGTGTGTGTGGGGGGGGGTGTCCTGTGAGAGATCAGCTTGAGGCTGGACCTTCACTGGCCACTAGAGGGAGACCCAGGACCGGAGCAGCCAAGGGGGAGGTACAGGGCACAGCCTTCTTCACAAGCACCTGTGAAGTCCTCATTATGAGCTCACAAACACCAACGTCATTCATGTTGGACAGAGTGTCTGCATTTGCTAGAAAGACTAACCCAGTAAATTACAGTATCAGAGCCTCCAAGCTCTTCTTCATCTCCAGCATCTGGATGTTCCATTACAGAAATGCTAAAATAATTAATTGGAACTTCCAAGCTCCCACTTTCTCTCTCTTTTGTTTACATTGTGGGTGTTACTGCACTCGCTTTTTGGCTCCTTTTGTGCACACATTTTTTCATTATCAGTCAGGTGCACACACTTCCTCCTGAGATTTGTCTTTCTGTTCAAGGGACTTCGTCTCCCCCCATTTCGATCTCACCAACCTGTCCCTCCCAGCACTTATTTCCTGTTTTGCCTTTTCCTTTTCTCCACCCAATTCATGACAAGAAAGGAAATTTAAGGAATACTCAGGCTGGTGCCTTAGCAGTAGAATACTTGTCCCACTTACCAGTGGTGTGGGTTTGCACCCCATCTGCCACCCCCCCCAAAAAGGCAGTGTAATCACCTACTCTTGTTATTCACATTCTTTCATCATTTAATAAAAGACAGAAGACATTTTCTGTTCAGCTTCCTCTAGGCACCAGCAAGGTTTATACATTTTCTTGCTCATGGTATTTAATTGATGAATATATTACCACACTGTGGTGACCTGTGGCCCTCCAGGACTAATGACCCCTGCTCTAGTCCTTCACTAGTGGCCTGTTTCTGTCCGCAGAGACACTATTTGCTCAACATGTTTGGATAGACCACTTGAACTGACTTTAATTCACTCACTGATTGGTTCCTATATTAGAAACACTTACTGCTTAGGTCCTCCCTACTGGTATGCAGTTGACTGTAGCCCATCTGTTGAAGCTCAAATGACAATCTCTGACTGCCGAGCTGCCCTTGGCTGGACATCCAGTGATACTGAAGCATGTTAAAACCCCACCCAGCCCCCCCACACACCACTATGCCACTACCATATAACTTATAAAATGTCCAATGAGGGAATGTACAGGGTAGATATTTTTTAGTAGATGCTGTAAGCATATCTGTGGAAGGGGTGCACTCACATGATATGGCTCTGAATTTCTTTAACTCCGATAAATTTGAGCTGGCCGTTGATTTCGGGAAGACTCTCACATCTGGCCAGGTTGACTCTCGGGTAGTACAGCAGGTAGGATAAGCACATCTCATCCCTTGTACTCAATCCGCCCTGCAGGTTACACATCAAATTGAAGAACACAGAAAACCTGCAATTGCTCCATTGATGTAACCATTTTGTCCACTTTTTCCACTAAGCAAGTTTATCTGAGAGTAGCTTGACACAGTTAGAGGTAAGTGTATGATGATTCAGGCTCTGTGTGCAGGGAGATATCATGCTGTCAGCTTTCAGACGGACAAAATGTTGAGTCTTGACAATAACATAACATGAGACAAGGTCAGAGACCACAGCACCAGAGGCCACAGAATCATTGGGTAAAGATCAAGTGACACAATTCTGTTTAGTTTAGTGGGAAAACCATAATTTCACATTGCATTACTGTTTAATTTCGTATCTGTTTCACTGTCAGAAATCGTATTAAGCGACTGGTGAAAGGACGTGGAAAAGGCAGCAAAGACACACCTTAAGTATTGATTTAATGAGTTATTGACCATGAAATGGATTGCTTATACCAAGGTTAACTGAGTAATTTTCCAAATGGTTACCCCAAATAAATACCTGTTATTTTGGTCGAGACTTTCAGCTTGATAGAGCTGAACAGCAAATTTCTTTTTGATGTGACTCTTCAGCAATAAGAGTCTGAATGCTGATCTGGGAGTGGGTTTCATCTTGGCCAGTGGTATGTAGCGAGACGCACGCTAACTAAGAAGCAGTGCCTCTGTGAATACAGTCCCAGTGTTTTGGCCGTGCTGTTTATGAGAGGTGGAGCGTCTCCAGAAGGGAAGGCCGCTCAAAGTCTATGCTCTGTTCCTCGGTGCTGCAGCTCGTTTTGATGTGCCTGTATGAGGCGGTGCCAGCGACCCAATCCATCTGCTGTTTGCAGACACGCTGTTCAGCCAAGAGCCAGCAGGCTTTAGCACACAGGTCTGAACATCCCCTCCCAGTCTAACCTCTTTAGCGGCCTGAGTCAGTGAGTGTGTGGCTCCATTCGATTATATTTCATTATAATCCGCTCTTTCCGCCACATTTTATGAAAACTCATTCCAGAACATAGGCAACTTAATACATCGAACCATGTTTTCATCAAACAGCCGTTTTAGTTTAGGAGAGGACAAGTGTTCATATGACTGGGAAAATAGAGCTGAATATGAATTCTCGTGAAACACTGCACTGCATATAATTCAAACCTCAATGATACAGTGAGAAATGGGGCTTCAGCCAATTAACAAGCGATTACTTTGATGGCATTTTGCAATTTGTACTCAATTTCCATCATTGATTACACTTGTCTCAGATAATTGTACAAAGTCTGGTTCGCTTTTTGCCCACAGGCACGGATGATTTGTACAGGAAAAGAAAAAGGAGAGAGAGAGAGTGAGCCACACTGTGGTCTACACAACAAATGACTCTTCAGATATTCAGATATAACAAATTATTACACAATAAATTACTCATTAGATATTAAAAATATTTAGACTGCATATGGTAGCTGTATCTATTGGCCCAAATCATAAAAAAACCCATCTTACCCAAGTCATGTTCTGTCTGCCCTTGGTGTTGTATACGCATTCTGTAATAAAGGAGTCCCCCTGGATGTGACAAAATATAAAAGTAGTTCAAAAGATGCTAAACAAGGAGCTCAGCTAGTCCTGTCATTATGTACATTCATAAAACTATTTGTTACTTATCAAAAAAATCTAGCATTTCATTTTTGGGCAGATCAGACATACATGGATAGTTTTTTTTAAGGGAGAATTGAGCTTTTGGAAAACTACAAAAAGCCAAAATAGTCCTGGTTTTAACCTGGATAACAGGCCTTGTATCATGTTTACATATGTACAGTTCACTATATAGAGAAACAAAGGCTTCAGAATGAGCTACTGTGATCACAGTAACTGCATTCCCAACTGCATAACCCTGCATTCCCAACAGATTTCTTCTGATCTATAACCTATGGCTTCCTAAATATATCAGCAGAGTTGATCAGCATGAGAATCTGTTGGATGACTTGATCACGCAAAATTAAGAAACATGGACAGGTTTCATTCAATAATTTGCATTGCTGTTTTAAAAAAAATCATTAATAACATTTTTTTCTGTGGTCTGATTGACAAAGATGGCTTTATAGTTAGAATTATATTGCTGCCTGTTAGTTTAGCATGCACAATCAGCATGTTTTTAAAATTGATTGTTAAAATTGATTTTTAGCTTAATTATTGAGGTTTTGGTACAGGAATGGCACCATTTAGATATTGCCTGGTCATGGGCTTGAAAAAAGAATCTGCTGATATTGCTGGCAAAAAGCAAAGTTGTAGACATGGATAAGATGTAATCAAAAAAACTCTTGATAAGGCAGGAGTACCCTAAATGCAATAGGTGATATATTGAGGCAGAGGCAAACAATACTGAAATTTGGCAGGTGCGACTGAAGCAGTAGGACACTAACAGGCAAAATATGCCGCTCAGGACTGAGGGGCTGGAACTCCTGGAAGTTGAAGTCGAACTGGTCATCTGAGGCCAGAGGAGGCATCTCGACCTGCTGACGGAAATGCCTGGTCCTGATCGCCCTGCCTGCCAAGTGAGCGTGGAGAAGAACCGCAAATACCCACACACCACCGGGCATCTCACTGTCCAGGGACTGCAGGGAAGGGAAGGGAGGGAGTTAGTGCAGTGATTTATTGTTAATGGCCTCCATATCAATTGTACTGAAAAATGAACAAAATACTCTCTCTCTCCACCCTACAGAGTCTTATCCTGCTATTAAAAGATATCTGCAGCTTCGTTGAAAGTCTGCTTGAGTAATTGGCTACTTTTAATAAGATTGGGAGAGAACCTAGTTTTTCATGAGGGTACTAAAGAGGTGGTTTGCCTTTAAATCTCCTCAGAAACTTTATACAAGCAAAGTACCCTGACATTATAATCATTTTTCCACTCCCAATAGGACTATGATCGTAAAAAAATGAAACCAGAAAAAAATCTATTAAGTGATAATAGGTTGTATGTTCTAATTTTGCTATGATTTAAATGTTCTATTCCAAGAAAAGTCTAATTTAACGAGCCAGTACTGCAGATTCTGAATGTTCTTTGGTACTCAAAAGGATATTTAGTGCAGAGAAGGAAAAAGGCTCACTTCATAAGGTTAAAAGAGTGATGTTGAGAGACTAAAATTACAATATCAAAAGGAAAAAATATTAATAAACATCTTGGAAAAGCCTGTTTTCTTGCTACATGTGTAATGGAAACTGAATCAATCAACTAACACAGTGGCCAACCAGTGCTGTGCAGCAGAAACTTGATGAGTTAGCATAGCTAGCAAACCCACTATTTCTGCCTTCTCAACACATTTCTAACATATCCCTACCAACACAGGCATGCTAATTCTGCTGTTTTATAGTTTAAAAGTTTAATTTAACAAGCATATCTTACAAATATGGAACACATTTTACAGAACTAAATCAAATTTCAAACTGGACTGACAAGTTGTGAATTTGACCCATCCTCAGATAACATGACAAATACCCCAAAATTAATTTTATTATTCATATATCAGTACCTTCAATAGTTAAAAGAGCACCTTTGAGCATGCCTAACCAAGATAGGTTTGGTATTTGCAGTTTTTGTTGCTTTGGCTTTGCAGTGAATTTATGAGGCTATTGTGGCTAACAAGTAATACAAGTAAGTGGTGAGTGGTGAGTGGTTCATCTCAAATACGTTAGTGACCTTATGTCAAGTTATTCTTGGAAATAATGTATATAAAATATACAAAAGGGCAGAACTAGCTGTAATTTCTATTTATATAGTGAATCGTATTGCTATATTAATAGAAATTAGAGCTAGCTCTGTCCTTTTTTCCATTTTGTATATATTATATGCAAAAACTACATAGCTCTGGCAGAAGAATAGAAAAGCAAATTGGACACAAAACATGCCATTTATACAAAGAGGGAAAATGTGTACACTTACTTTCCTTAGTTAGCTAAATTGGATGCAAGGAATATCTGTGACTTGTTACCTCCTGCAGGCACTCTTGAGTGCAGTGTCCCTCAGTTATGTAATGCTGCATGCCAGGAGGCAGCATGTGGTAAAGGCTGACCCACACACCAGTCTCAATCACCCCTGCATCGTAGGTCCGGAGCCTGGGGGTGTAGAAGAAGCGCAGGCCTGAGCTGTCCACCACTTCTGAGAGAAAGAGGAAAAGAAAGAAAATAACAAGAGTTGAGCATGTGACACCAGTTATTATCTTCACTTTATAGGAACACACATGGTAACAATGGTCCTTGGAGCAATTGGGACCAACAACAGCACATCGCCTATAACAACAAGCACAAGCAGTATGGATGATACAAACAAATAACACAGTACTAAAAGAAAAATAACCAATGGTGATTATGCAACAGATGCTAAAATTAGCCTTATTGCTTGAGGAATTCCAATTAAACTCTCTCTTCAAATAAGTATTCTCTCCGGAATGATCTAAGACTGGACTATGCAGAGATGCATTTGACCTTCTATGGGCTAATTTAAAGATTTCAGAAGTACATTAATAACAGAGTAAGAATAAGTAGTATTGCCTAATTAATTTAATCAATAAGAAAACACTTTCCCTGAACCATGCTACATAAACATGTTATGGCAGATGTTATATGCTTTTGTGAACTGTCATACCTAATGACAGGTTTTATCATCATAGCGACCATCTTTGAAATCTTGGCTGCTTATGTCACATGCAAATGAAATGTCATGACATCAAACATCAAAGTAACTGTCAGTCTAGTTAAGGGTAGAGATATGGCAGATAGTTTAATGTGCTTAATCTGTCATGACAATGAGTCAGTACAGCATTTGACATCAGCACATGGCATATATCATGACATATTTATGGCATAATGATTGTTTTAGCAGTAAAATATTACTGTGAGCAATGTGCAATTCGTCTCATTACCTTATTACTGTTTTGTGAAGGCCTGTCTTTACCAAACCGCTGATATTTATACTTCCACGATGTACATATGCATATACATATGTAGGTTATCTATACACATACAGATATATTTGAATACACATACAAATGTCTATATTCTTATTTGTTTGTATTAGTTGTAAAGTGTACGTTTTATTTGCGTCTTGTATTGCTTTTAATCTACTGTTTTACTGCTCTTACCTTTGCACTGTCCACTTTTTGCTGTAGTAATATATATTTCCCATTTCTGAGACTAATACATGTTTGTCTTATCAGTTATAACTGTAACAGATCCATATTAGCTTTCAACAACAGCTTATGTGTTTGAGTAGGCTGGATGAACAATACTGGACACTGATAGAAGCTGAATACTGTACCTGTTTCTAAGGCTGGGTTGTCAAAGTGCACCTCCAACAGCACATAGACCGGGTCAATTGCGGTTCCCATTGACATTCCTACATGTGCTGGATAAGTGAATCCCTGCAAAAAACAACAAATTAAGTATTTCGTGCTTCCATCTTGTCTACAGGATAATCAACAAAGAGGTCAATGTCATGTTCTTAGGGTGGGTAGGATAGCCCTCTCTTTCCCTTTATCCCCAATCAGTCTGATGACAGCCAATGTGAGCATCTGTTAGCGAACAGAATAACAAACAGTGTTGTCCTCCGGGTGAGCTGAGTTGTTCTAGTTGCATTTTATGTGTTAGCCTCCACCTTCCCAGTTTGGTAGCACTGAGAATGACCTGACTAGCACTTGGGAAGTCTCTATGACTTCACTGAGGATAAAATAAGTATAAATCACTATTACACAAATGACAAATTACACTACTGAATGATACATCATAAAATGTTTATATTATAATTGGTTATAACTGCAATGCAATTTTGCAAAAAGTCATCACAATGTATTCATTGTGTATTGGTAATACGGAATGTCTCCAAAATGGACAAACTTCCTTATACTTATGAGGTAGATAAAGAGGTCTGAATAGTCTTCTGACTCTCACCTCTCCACCAATGGCCCAAGCAAACACAACAGTTTCGCAGGTGATGAAGGAGTCAGGCATGTTGGGATGGAAGCACTCGTGGCCTGTGTTCAGTACGCTGTCATTCAGTGAGCTGTCACATTGGTACAGCAGGATGTGGTGCACCAGATTCTCATGGCCCTTCTGGATCAGTGGCTCAATCTGTAAGGCAATTCAACACACACAACTGTAAGAGTAGCTCCACATGGAGAAAAATAACTCTACACAGAGAAAGGTAACTGCTTTCACATGTTTTCTAGGTTTTCTAGCTGTACAGCAAAAGATCCATCACCACACCTTAAAGAACATAGGCTTTTTATTGGGTTTATTTTTATTCAGTCAGAACAAATGAATGAAGCAATATTTGATACAATAATATCTGTCTGAGTTAGCACAATTGCTTGTGTTTTTAGCCTCAGTGTTTGATTTTTGTATATGTTATTAATATATTACACAGTATACTGGAATAATATACATGTAATATTCCTCCAGTGAAATAAGCCAGGCAGCCCATGCAGTCAGAATCACGAGTGATCATATTTACTTTTCACTTAATACACTCTCTATTTTTATTCCCTACTGCCCCGTTTAGTCTTCAATCCACTCAAACTTGAACCCAACCAGGTCCAGCTGTGCTCTTCAAACAACAGCTGTTTCCAAGGCTCTCAGTGTCATTATGTACTCCTTCAAAGAGACACTGATTTTAACACTAAAAATATCACTGTCGTTTACATGGGCAATCAATAACCTGCCGATGATTGATAAAATAATCAATGCCTGCTGTAGCAGCTCAAATTTAAATTAGATTTCATTTACATACAATTTGTAACCACCAACTCGTGAGATACTGAATGGCTTTTCGATGATCTACAGATTTTCTGTTTATCATTCAAACTGCAAAGTAATCTGCACACGGACCGTCATGTCCTGTTAGCAGCCACTAGAAGCTGCTGTAATTTAAGTTTGGTTTAAAGGGCCTTTATGTTGACACTCCTGTTTCTCATTTATGTTTACTATAGCTTTTCTATTTGGACTTGATCTTTGTATAGAGAGTGTCCCTGATTAGTATTTCAGTTCCACTGTGTCACAGTTTAAGTGTATGATCACCCTCACAGTAACCTTTGTTGTGCACATATTTTCTGTTTAATTCTGCAGGAAGTATCAGCCCTCTTGCCTGGTTTTGTTTTCTGTGTAAATAAAGGAAAGGAGGTAATATGGAAGCCTGCTCCTGCGCCGCTTTCTTGGACTGTGCATAGCAGAGCATGATACCTGCAGGCAAACCACAAGTATGTATATATATTTTCATAATGACAATCAATAGCTCTACAATTTATATATGTGTCAAAATAAGTAACAAAATAGACCTTCTGTACCATATATGCCCAGACAACACTCTAAACTGGCTTAAAGTGTGTCCGTGTGTTTGTGCGTGGTAGAGAGAGAGAGAGAGAGAGAGAGAGAGAGAGAGAGAGAGAGAGAGAGAGAGAGAGAGAGAGAGAGAGAGAGAGAAAGAGGAAAGCAGGGGCAAGATGTTTGAGCTAAAGTTGGACCTGAGTTCTCTGGAATAGGAAATAAGGGATTTTGGAATTAGTCTCTCCTCACAGTCGGGGATTATTTCTGCTGGAGCAGGAATTCTGAATAAAAGCCTTTCCAACAGGCCGACCTGTGTGCCTCTCTCCGGAGGGTTTCCGCTGGGAGCAGCGGGACGCAGGACCAAACAGTGGCTGGATAAATATTCAAACATCCCTTTATTTCTCTTCCTCTCATCTTATTTGTGCACAGGGAGCCATTTCAGCTCCAAAGGCTCCAAAAAAAGGTGATTAATAGGAGGAGACAAACATGCAACTGAGGTCTAATAAAAGAACTACACATCAAAGCAGGTCTAGTATGCATCCAGGGCGCCGGTCCAAATCACAAAGCCGCAACGGCTTGCCTCTGCATTACGTGTGTTTGGTAAGGGGATGACTGAGGCCTGAATATGGCTTTTAATGGGGTGGATAATGTAATTAACACTGGGCACAAAACATGTAAAACAACTTAATTGACTCTTTGAAGTCTGTTTTATTGCCAGAGATGACTCAAGGATCGCCTTTGTCAGGGTTTTGTTTTGATTTGTTTATGATTTGAATTTGATGATACGTTATTGTCCTCAGAGTCTAATTTTACAAGCAGAAATACAAACATTTTTTGCCAAGTTTTTTTCATTGCTCCTCGTCCAAACAACTGGAAAAAGCTCTTCATGCTGATTGTAACTTGAGTTGAGCTTGTGTTACTAATTATGTGTTCTGTTTAGGTTAGATAATTATGTTTAGCATAACAAAAGTAACTGCAGGCTAACACTTTTAAAAGGATTGTTACTCTTCCTTATCCTTATTATGAAGGGCTGCCACTGGATTTTTAAAAATTCAATTCAATATCATCTTGAATATTTTATAAGAATAAGAACAGCTGAAGACGTGTTTTGCTTTAATGCATAAACTGAAAATGGTTTGCTATTTAGTTCTTTGCAGTATGAATAATAATAATAGTAATAATAATGCTTTGTTGAGGAGCATTAAATAGCAAGGCAATTAGAAGAAACTGATTTTAATCATTAGTTAATCATTAGGAATGGAATACCCAAATAAAGAAGGCATGAAGTGTCCAAAACGTCCGACATGCCAATTTGGTAACTGTTGAGTGTAGGTAAGGAAACATCATTCTTCTTGATAAACAAAAGTTTGTCCAGGGACACACAGGTTCCTAAAACATGTCAGATATTTGATTGGCTTGTCTGCCTTTAGTTTGATCTAATGATCATATTTATAGAAGATCTAGATGTTGCAGCTCTAAACTTATGTGTTTACAGTATTCTGAGCATGAAGAACTGAAATGCGGAGCCAACATATTGCACATTCTAAACCTAGCAATAAGAATAGCCACGGACGGATTCAGAGCTCAGACGGGACTCTGGGGAAACAGTACTTTCAGAATGAACGCACATGAGCAGATGTCTTCATCAGCCCTCTAAGTATAAACGTAATAAAGACAAAACCCAAGGATGGAATGACCCGAGTGTGAACACTGACAGTATGATCTGAATATAGACAGCGGGGGCACTGTGGCCGGGATTTTCCAGCAGGCTGTCCATCCCACATCTGCGTGGAGGACAGTGAATGGGAGCAAACACATGAACACACATTCACAGTGTGCTGTAAATCTGAGGGCCAGCTGCATGTCTTTGGCTTTACAGAGGCATGGAGATTCAGATGGCCTGCTGAGACTTGGGTTGGTCAGGGGTCAGTGGGTTAGGCCAGTGTGCCTGGGACATATCATTTAATTCATGAATAACATATTTGTACACAGGCAAAGCTCATGCCTAAGAAATGTAGGTCATGTGACTCGAAAATAATAGTTCGATTTGAATAATTGCTTAATAAACTTCATGCACTGTGTAATCATAACTGTCCCAAAATCCAGGTGTTACAATAAGATTCTTGTATTAATGGTCACTGCATGAATTTTAGCTAAACTTATTACACATTTATTTTTCTTGATTCTATTAACAAAACAAATAATATATTCATTTTTACCCCCGCCCCGAAAATGTAAGATACACTTTTCTACACTATTTGAATACTACTCAAAAACTTGAGATACATTTCTCTTAAACTACATGGAATCAAAAATATTTCCAGCTTCCGATCAATGTAAGAACTGTTTGACCTTCTCCTTTAAAAGTAATACAACTCTAATATGGCATTTTCCTTACTGCAGTTCAAAACAGCCTCTGCTCATGAATGATACAGTATGTTGCCATAGAAGCAGTAATTGTAGTTTTTTGTGAGCTGTACAGGCTGTAAGGGTATAATGTTAAGAAATCAGAATTTTCAGTATATTAATCAACACAGGATTTTAGTTAGGATTTAGGATTTTTGTGGCAACAGAAACCATGACAGGATATCATATGAAAAATAATATCAGATTAATTGCTAGTTTGAAGCCAGAATGCTCCTTTAAGATTTAGGCCCTTAACAATACTCTTAGCAAAGTGTTCTATGAGTATATTTTATACTTGTAAAGTATACTTTTGTAAACTTAAAGTTACCTAAAAAGAATAATTAAAGTATACTGTTATAAATTTAAAAATGTTCCTATTTAGTCGGAAGAAGTATTAAATCCGTAGTAGTCTGAAGAAGTATCCCAGGTCATCGGAAGTAACTCCCGTGCAGGGCATATAAACAGGAAATCAGGTGATATCTGACACCCACACATTAGGGTTTCCCATGTTAGACTCAAATCCTTGCCTTCCTCGCAGTACGGTGAGTACTTTTCCCAAGTTACCCAGCCTTAAATACCCTTTCTGTGTGCGTGTGAGAACGAGGATTCCTTTGTGGGCATCTCTACTCCATCTGGAGTGTTCTCAGTGTAAAGTGCGTGGTTCACCAGCTCTGAGTTCGTGAGTTTCCGCCACTGGGCTCATCGGCTAAGCCACATTTGGGCATCGACTTCCTAGTCCTGCACTCCGTGGAACAGAACATCAAACTGAGCCTCCCCGGACAGAACCTGTGCGTGTCCTGTCACCAAAATGCATCGTGGCCCCTCCCCGGTAGGGGTTTGGAAGATCAAGTGCACCAGGGGCACACCTCCTGCGGAGAGGCCGCCTGGTCAACTGTTCGTACCAACCAACCTCCGTTCTGAAGTCCTCCAGTGGGCGCACTCCTCCGGATTGGCTGGCCACCCGAGCCTCCATCGAACCCTCACTCTCCTTAAGCGAGCTTTCTGGTGGAGCACCATAAGTAAGGACGCCAAGTCATGTGACACATGCACTCGCGCCAAATCCAGCAACACCGCATCCCCGGGTGAACTCCAAATCTTACCA
>JBBMFX010509274.1:0-16738 GCA_037832545.1 Rhabdalestes septentrionalis
TATATATATACAGGTACGCAGTGGAGTAACAAGCATTAACAGTAACAGTAGAAATGCACCAGAAAAATTGCACAATTTGTCCAGTTGTACTAGTTTCACTCAAACATTGCATGTATTGCATCAGAAAAATTGCACTTAAGCAATATTGCGCATAAGAGAAACTAAGAGAAACTATCATGGTGTATTGGATGTACATATAGTGTACATTCAGTACAGTCTAGCAACATACTTAAGCTGGACACCGCAACACATCACCCAACATCTAAAAATGTCAATTCATTTAAAAATCAGTGACAGCAAATGAGGTGTGTACCTCTTTTGCTGTTTGCTTTCACTGTGTACTGGGTGTATGGTTGAAATATCAATAAACTTACTTTACCAAAGAACCCTATTTGTCATCTTTAATTTTAAGAGTGAAGAGCAACACATTCACACTTTCTTTATAAGACACATCCTATGTCAATGTAACACATTAAGAGGCCTCATAGTTCAGTTTATACTATAGGATCCTTCATTTATTCCTTCATTAGTCCAGCCATTATTTGAGGCACCAATCTGAATCAGGGTCACTGTTAATGCTGGGGTTTTTGGTCCTGCATTCCAGCTCTCACAGGGCAAAAAGTTAAGAAACACCCTGAACAAGTAGCCAGTCCCTAGCCGGAGGTTTATGGGGTCATACCTGAAAAAGTGACTAACACACGTTTTAATTGATTTAAATTTAAGGGGACATATTATGCAAAACGCACTTTAGTCATAATCGTTCTATGGGCTACACAAAACACGTTCATTACGTTTTTTCCACAAAATCACTCTTAACGAGAGTAATAAAGAGATAAAGAGAGTGAAAAAGAGAGAGTCATAAAGAGATATCATCAGCTTTATTCTTGACAGATTCAGTCCCTTTCAAAAGCCATTTAAGGGCTCTGTCACTTGTATGCAAATAAGCTTTTGCTGGCCACGTCCCACCCATCCCATGCTGTTTTACATACGTGAAAATGGTAGAAAACATGGTCCTATCCAGCCCTATATGTCGGACCCAGAGCACAATGAACGCAACACTTTATGAATGACTTGCCTTTGCCTGTAGCCATTGTGCTCAGCGTGAAACAAGCACACTAAAATGGCGGATCTTTAACTAACCTAGTGAGTGACGAGTGGGTCTATGCATATTTTCCAACTAATACATAGCAATAGGGGAGCCGTCCAAATGGCTTGTAGGAGTATATGATTCCTGACACAAAAATCATTCAATTGGATTTTTTCAGGCTTGGAGTGTTCATAGGAGCAGAAGAGACCCAAATGGAAATACAAAAGGATGCCAAAAGTGAGTTTTTCATAGTATATAATTGTGTTTCTTCAAAAGTTCACTCCTACCTGTCAAATAACACTCATTCCTGTGCACTGTATTCCCGAGTGTGTTTTAAGAGGAGAATTTGATTTCTGTATGTGTGTGAATATTTCTGGCTAAATATATCTTAATTCCATATTGAAGAAATACTGAGAAAATGTGAGGCTCAAACATGAATGTAGAGTCCTGGATACATGGGTCTTAGGGGTGTGCAGAGCGGCCGCTATTTGTATCTGTATTTGTATTTGTTAAAAGGGAAAATTATTCGTATTCATATTTGTATTACAGGTAAAATTAAATAATGCAGCATGCAAACAACGTCATGAAAGGGGCCTTCCAGCTCAGCTTAGTTTCTCTGTCTTTTCATATTATTGCATCAAACTGAACCCAACTTGACTGATCTTATCATAACTTTTAGCTCAGTGGAGGCTGCTGGCTGATGCCAAGAATGATAAATCCACTGCATGATGGGTACTTTGTGGTTTCTACAGCGCTGTTGCCATTACTTTCAATGTGAAGCATTGTGTTGCATGGTAGTGATAAGTTTATTAGGTACTGAGCTCATTTTCAAGATCACATTTAAGTTAAACACCCAGAACTATGAATGGCTGTATTATCATAAACCTGGTCACGTGAATCAGTTCCTGGTTAGAGAAAATACTGCTCCCTCAGCAGCTCCAGTGTTAGAGATGATGACCTTGGATGTACAATGCAAGGCCGTGACAGCTCGAGGGTTTCTAATGCTGTTTTTATATGTATTTCTGTCAATGGATATTCTACCCACACACATATATGTATGTATATACAATTGTGCATAGAAGTTTACAAAATTGCAGAATTTATGATTTTTTTACTATTTTTCAGGGAATATGGGTTATTACACAAAAGACATTTCTTGTCAAACAACTGTGTTTACTCTTTTTAAATCATAATCACAACACAAATTACCCAAAAGTTTACATACCCTGGTAATTTGGTATGATAACTTGCACACAGTTTGACACAAATGGGTTTGAATGGCTAATAAAGGTAACCATATTCACCTGTGATCTGTTTCCTTGTAATTAGTGGGTGTGTAAATGAGTTTCTGGACTCGTGACAGACATCTTCCATCCAGTGCTGCAAAGACATTTGGATTCTAAGCCATGGGCAAAGCTAAGAGTTTTAAAATGATAGTAGTTTAATTCTACAAAACAGGAAATGCATATAAGAAAATAACAAAGGAATTGAGAATGACAACTAGCACAATGATAACTGTTCAAACTTTATTAATTGGAAATTTAGGGTTTCTGTTGAAGCCGAACCGTGGTCAGTTCGACCAACAAAAAAATTCAGCCGTAACCGCCAGGAATGTTTTCAGAATGCAAAGAAAACCCCCCACAAATACCTCCAGATGAAAACAGGACTCTCTGAAAACATGTGCTGTGGCTGTTACAAATTGCACAATAAGGAGGCACTTGAAGAATGATGGGCTGCATGGTCGAGCTGCCTGGAGAAAGCCATTACTACGCAAATGCCACATGTGATCCTGCTTACAATATGCCAAATAGCACAGAGCCTTAAATCTTCTGGCACATAGTCATCTGGATAGAGACTAAAATTAAACTTTTTGACCACAACTGTAAATGCTACATTTGTCAACAAGGCTTATGATAAAGGGTACAGAATTCCTACTGTGAAACATGGTATTGGATTGCTGATGTTTTGGGGATGTGTAAGCTACAAATGCACAGCAAATATGGTCAAAACTGATGGCAAGTTATCAAAAGATACTGGACGAAAATATGCACTCGTCAGCCTTGGATTTTCCAATATGACAATAATCCAATGATTCAAGTTTACCTGTCATTGGCTACAGCAAAATAAAGTGAAGGTTCTGGGGTGGCCATCTCTGTCTCCTGACCGCATAATCATTGAGCCACTCTAGGGTGACCTCAAACCTGCATTTCATTCAATACAGCCCAAGAACTTACAGGAACTGGAGCTTTTTACCAGGAAGTATGGGCAGGTTTAATGTCTGAGTAGGTAAAGGACCAGATCCACAACTACGACAAATTACTTAAAGTTGTCATGGATGTTAAAGGGGGCAATACACGGCATTGATCAGGGTCATTTGGGTAGTTTGTGTTTGATTATGATTGAAAAAAGTAAACGCAGTTTTTTGACAAGGGGTGTGCAAAGCAGTCGGTATTTTGGGGAAAAGTAGTTCTATTTGTATTTATATTTGAGAAAATTCAATATAGGGGTAAAAATACAGGTGTAAAAATCCAGCTGTCTAATGGGGGTTTTCGACTGACTGGTACCAGCTCGGTTAGGTTCAGGTCTACTCTCTTTTTTTTGCTTTTCCATGACTTAAATCTGGTACCTGTTACCTGCTACCCGGTAAAATTCTTGGTACCATCTTGGCAGAGGTGCCAAGTGTGCTGAACTGATACTAAATGATGACATGTACATATTGGAGGTTACAGATCGGTGGCCATAATAGCAACCAGTTACATGAAGGCAATACTTCAATTGTGGTGGAAAACTGAAGCTCCGAAATCAAACCGAACTGAGTAGAACCGAACTGAACTGAATTAAGCTGGTACCAGTCAGTTGAAAACCCCCACAAGAATTGTACTAGGTACCAGGTATCATATTTTAATAATGGAAAAGCAAAAAAAAGCAAGTAGAGTTGAAACGAACCAAGCTGGTACCAGTCAGTGGACAATCCCCATAAAGAGCTAAAAGAGCTAACCGTAAACCGAGCAAACATGAGAGCACCCGACTGCCAACATCAATAATTGCGTGTCTCCCGATCAAACTCTGCTTCCTAAAATTTATAGAAAGCCTCCGGGCCCAGGTTAAGGTACAAAGATCTATTCAACAAAAATAGTGATGCAGTTAAGCCTGTTTTACCTCAGCTGAGCCTTCTGTTGCTATGAGCAACAGCCTGAATGTCATTCACTCACACATGTGCTTCGGTCTCATAAGGAAAAAACATGTTATTTGTGTCTTTCCAAATACCGTATTCGGGTTCAGCTCCAGCCCTAATATATATATCGGGATACGACAGTCTTGACATGCGACGTTGCAAGTTAACGATGCTTACTGCCATTACTAATCAGCTGCAGAATGGGAAAGAATATGCAGTATATGCAGAATTCGCAGTAACACAATGAATAGCTAAGATAGTTGGCATCCCCTGTATGCTTATCTCCGACATTTTAGACAGTTAAAAGCGTTAGAGTACAGTGTACATTTACAGTATGTCTTTTTCCTATTTCTGTTTTAGTGTTTAAAAAATGTAAGTGACTTAAAACAACTGTGTTAGAACAGGTAAGTGTCTTATATAGTCTGTTACCCCCTGTATATTTTAGGGCATTAAGAGAAAAGCCACCACAGGGATCCGAGAGAGAAAAGTCATGGTTTTATTCCTCTCTCTGTCTGCGCACTTGGCTACACAATGCGGTCACTTTCTCTGATTGGATTACACTGACATGCATTCCTTGGTTTAACCAGTTATTATCATATTAGTAACTTCATTAGAAGGGTGATAACCTGGGCTGCAACTATTGAATATTTTTGGACTCGAATATTCTGTCTATTTTTCCTTAAATCATACTTGTGTTTTTAAATGTGACCTGTGCTCCACATTTAACTTGTACAGTTTCTTCTATCTACAAACCCCCAGGTTCAAAGTATGGAGGAGGTCATGGAGTGTCTTATTAAAGCGCTCACACTGGCCATTTCATTGCAGGTGACAGGGGGTAGTTCTGTTTTTACGGATTCCGTACAGGTTGCACAACCGCTGAATGATGACATTCTAATACTCTGACCTTGGCCAAAGTGCAGTCGAGCTGAAACTCCAAACTTGTAGAACCAATCCTTAAATACAATCTTTGAATCTGTGCAGGCCCCCTGGTCCTGAGCAGGAAAGACCTGTGTAAACTTATAAATCAGTCAGTACCAAAACTTGCTCTCTGCCATTTCTTGCTGGTTCTAGCAGAGAGAAATCAAGTGCCAAATTTTCATTTGGCCTGGAAGCCAGCAGGTGATTCATCGGTGCTCAAACCTGTGGCTGCATATTTTTAGCCACATTGCATCTACTATAAATTTGACACCAGTCTTTAATCTCCCTTCCCATGCCAGCCCAATAACACCGCTGTAGGATCAGCTCTTTTGTCCTTTCAACTCCTTGATGACCATGGTAAGCATGCAAGTGTTGAAAAACCTCATCTTGTAAACATTCACATATCACAAGCTGCTACACACACTCACCACCATCAGGTCGCTGGTAAGTCCTATGCAGCGGTCTCTCTTATAATACCAGGTGCTCCCACTAAAGCAGAAGGAGGGAGACCCTGCTTCTCAAACATACTGGGGAATTGCTCTTGTAGGAAAAAAGGAAGAACAGCGCTTAAAGCAGGATCAGCATTCTGCAAAGCCAACAGATCACCTGTTGAAGGCCCTGGAACAGCAGAAATGGCAATCTCTGGACCAGGTACAGCACTGTGGTTCTGGGACGGGTGAATTCCACTTCAGCCTGAGGTGCGTGTTGTCTGGAAAGTGCACCAGCATTCTGATTACTTCATCCCGGCCCATTCCGCACCAGATCTTCTGTGTCATAGCCCACCTCAGGACCAGGAACTCCAGTTTCAGTCGAGCTATAGTTCTTTTCCACTGATGTTTCTTTACTACAAGGTCAGCTCATAAGTAACACAATTTGTAGAATTTTAAAGTGATAATTGATGAGATCTTTACGGGCGGCTGAAGCCAAGGAGGAGAGCAAGCAGGCAAAAGGTTAGTCTACAACAGGGGTTTTCAATTAAAAGCCACTGAGGTCCAGTTATTAAATTTCGTCCAAGTAGAAGGTCTGAATTGAAGTGCATCTCTTGTCTTATAGCCTTCCCCTATGTCCACATTTTCATATGGTCTTCACAATATATATTTTTCATTTCCAAAGCAGGAAACATGTGCACAACATAAGGGGCTTTTAGACCGAACGCTGTATGCCCTGTGCATTATTTTCTATGGTTTGCGCAGCGAGTCAAATTTAAATTTGCCCCTTCAAAATACACACATACAAAGTGTGTATGGAGATAACATGTGCAGCAGAAACAACAATTATTATTATTGTTAATATTAAAATGTGATGTAGCAGAAAATCTATGTTGCGTTCTTCTTGTGAAGTAATTTTTACCAACTTAGTTGAGATCAAAATGAGATTACACACAGTGGGAAGAACTTCCTTTATCCAGCTCCTTAACCAGCCTTTTATATGAGTAAATAAGTGGAGACTCTGATGCACCCACAGGCTATCCTTTCTTAGTGCTAACAGAGCTCGTGCCTGACTGCGGGCTGGAACAACAACAAAACAGTAGAGTTTAGAAAACCACGCCCATTTCTTGCAAGGGCGGAGCGTTGAGCACAACTCGTTGATTTTTCAGAAGAAGTGTAAGCCTCGTTTGGTCTGAGAGTGCCTTTAAATCTGGAAGTGGCTTTACAGTAAAATATGAGGCCACAAGAGCCGGTTCTCTGAAGAGACAAAACGTCCCATCATTAGTAAACTAACGAGTGAAGACATTGTCATATTAACTAGAACAGCAGTGCCCCCTGTCTACAGACACCATCCAAAATAAAGCTTCATGAAAATGACTTAATCTCACGAATTTACCAGACTGTTCACGGGTCCGGAGAGAACCAGCACTTGGTCCAGATTCGGGCCGCAGTCCGTCATTTGGTGATGCCTGGTCTACACGTATACCCTCAGAAATCACACCAAATAAACATTACCTTATCAGCACACCAAAAAAATTAGTACAACCAAAATAATAAATAAGTGCGGGACAATGGTAATAAAAAGAAAAATCTCAAGACCTTATCTACAAATTAAGTTACTAGGTTGCCACTGTATCTTTTCAGCATCAACCACTAGATCATGTTTACCTTCTCATGGAATGTACTCTCACAAAACTTGGACCACACACACCCAATGAATTGCGAGTCCCCAAAGTCATCACTACTTGTCCAGCAGCACATTTCCACACACACATAAGCAGTTGAAACCCAGATTTTTAAAACGAACTTAACTAAAAAATAAATCTCTACCCCACCGATTGTATTCCCAGCACTTGACTGCTGCCTTTTGATTAGAGTTAAACCAAAAGCCAAGAGAGAGACATGGCATAGCTGCACTGTAATGAGTATTTTATTAGTCACTCAATTACAGGTAAAAGCAGGGTCGTCTAAAGCTTTTTTTATGTGAGGGGGGCGCGTGTGGCGGAGTTTGTGAGTGTGGGGGTGGGGTTTGTGAGTGTGGGGGCGGGGTTTGGGTGGCGGTGGAGTTGCAAGGCCGCATCCCCTGGACTCCCCCACCAGGCCGCCAACCCCAGGTTCCCTCATTGGCCGTCACTCCCTGGTGAGTCCTCTGGGACTGCTCCCCTGCCAGTCCCCACATCTCTGGGTCTGTGTTGTTGTTGCCTCCTCCCGGTAGTCATTCCACCTAGCACTCCACACTGTCCTGGGAGGAGACACCATGTCCTCGGGCCTCACTGGACCCTTTTTTTGGCCCTCATAGTCCATAGGGCCCAATATCAACCCACCCACCTCTCTGCAGCCCTTCCTATCCCGTTTACCTCCCCTGCTGCAGCCCCGGCCCAGGGGTGTGTGTTGGCTGCTGGCTCCGGCCAGATGAGGTCAGTGGGTAAAGTAGAATGCAAAGCTGCAGCACCTGAACCGAAAGCATCCTCACGTGAACTATACTTCTCCATGCTGCTCAGAGCCTCCACAAGGTCACGTGTTTTTTATGATTGCTAACTGAAATGAACACTGGCTTATTTGAAGGCTGTGTTATGAGTCAAGAATGAGGAGGCATGATAAGTAGCAAGAGAAAATGCACTCACTTCTCATCTCGCTCTACTTCCCACCCATGCGTGGCAAACACCATCACCATCAACAAACACTGAAAATTACTCAAAACACGCCTTCACCATACATAAGTTAGTTACACGTACTGCGCAGTGTCAACACAGCGGGGTGGAACGATAGCAGAGATATTTTAAATAGATGGACTTTTGTGATATATATTAAATGAAGCCTTGTGGCAAAGGTTTTTTGTAATCGGTTTGTTCGAATTACTCGAATAATCGTTTCAGCCCTATTGGTAACGATGGCATGAGGAGGGGAATCTAAACACAAGACGAGAGACACGGCAATAGAGGAAACAGACACACATCACATGTGTGGAGATACTTCACTCTAGAGAAACAAACAACACAGTGACTTGCACAATCTGTAAGTCAGTGTTAAAGTACAATAAAATGACCAGAGTTCTGCATGGCATATGAAATGGCATCCGCTAGCTAACATGCATAATGCTAGCACTACAGAGAGAGACATCTAAAGGATTCCAGAGGATGCTGAGTGGTCCTGCGGCTTAGACTTTTCCACTCTCATTTTTTACCAAAAAATTCCAGGTATTAACCTTCGTTTTGTTTTGTTAAATTGTCATGCTGAATGTTAATGCTACAGAGCACTTTAATAAAAGTAGCTCATTGTTGGATACCTGTGTTCCTTTGTTGCACCTGTGTGACAACATCAAGCTACATGTTGACTCGACTTTGACTTTATTGACGATTAAGGCGATCTGAAAATATTCAATTAAATGGGTGGGTGAATTTGGCATGAGGTTCCTCCCAGTCATTTGAAGCTCCACTGCATCTACTTAAAGTGCCAATGTTACAAAATGTTATTGGACAACTTAGCATGCTTGGATGGGGAACAAAACCCCCCAATTCTGTATTGTCAGAATCTTTCCCACCCAAAGAAAGCAAGGCCAGCTGCACTCTCTTGATCTACCTTGGATCAAACTCATGACTTGCCATGCCTAGGGCCTGCATGTTTCAGAAGCTGAGAAAACTCTATAACACTGAAAATTATAATACGGATAAATATTTCAGAAATGGAGATCTTAAGGCTCCTAAAATGACAAGAAATATTACGCCCCCATAACAGTCCAGCCAAGCCACTAGCCTGAACTACTGATGTTGCTATATTTAATAAACCACGCAGTTCTTTTATGTTTCAGGCTATAGCATAATTATAATGAACTTCAATAAGCTGTGTATTGTCCGTAGTACTGAACTTTATTATACACACTTCAGTAATGTTTTTGTGGAGTTCTTTCATTTAAAAACTGTTAGAAAAAATAGCAACACTGCCTTTTGATTTACTTTACATTCACAACACTGCACTGCCTTGATTTGGCAGACACTTTTAAGAGACACTCAAGGAAACACTCAAGTTTCATGTAATATATATACAAATCTTAATTAGATCCATGAGAAATAAAGAAAAAGCTCTATAATCAACATCTGCTTATAGTGACCAGTTTTACCTGGACAGACAGGATTATTATAAGCAATAATTGAATTCACATTGTATAAACTACTGTATATGAATATCAAACTGAATTAATCTATAGGAAATTGTAGTAATGAAAGCCTTTCATGTTTTTTTTATCCTTGCACATTGATTTAGCTCAAAATAAAATGCATTTATTTTCTCATCAGTGATTCCCTGTGAAGAAAAAGTACTGACTCACGCATACGTCTGATCACTCAGTGATATACTGTATGTGTCTTCCTTCCTCGTCCAACCGAGGCATAACTAAACCACCACACAAAAATCGAACTCCCTGCTTGCCCAGCCGCTGGTGATAGTTCAGCCAAAACTGACCTCAGATCAGGCTCATGGTGTTTCTCGGTATCATAATCATAACCCCGTCTGTTGGAAGCTATAATTCTTGTTCATTATAGGCAGAGCAATCCTATAATTTATAAATGACAGGCTACTGCTGCCCATTCCCAGCTCTTCAGGACCTAACTATGTATTTACAGCAGTAGGTCTCGGGTGCACTTGAGTTATTCTGCACTTCTAGTCAGGGTTTGAGAAGGATTTTCTTGCCAGTGGTAAGACACTGAACGGTTACGGTCATTCTCTTGAAAAAGGGTGTAGTTTTAAAAGCCAAAATGGGGGGGTGGATGGAGCTAAAAATAGAGTAAAGTGGTCTCTTATAGTCACGTGCAAGCACAGCACAGCACAGCACAGCACACAGTGTGAAAAATTTGAAATTCTTTCTCTGCATTTAGCCTGATCAACCAATGAAGCAGGGGGCTACCACCGATGGGGGGCACCCCGTGAGCAGTGTGTGGGGGGCACCATGCACAAGGGTACTTTATTAATGACACTAGCAATCTAAGGAATGTAACACACAACCTTCTGATGACAGGAGCAACGTAACCACTAGGCCACCAGCTCCCTCACTGACTGCTGTACAGTGCAGACCAATGACTGGTCAGGAGTGATCATGACAGAATCGTCCCTGGGACTTGGAGGTTATGTCTAACAAAGCATTCTCATGGTCTAACAAAGAAGTCTCATGATATTGGGTCACCAAAAGTCGGCTATTTCACCATTATCTTATACCGCACACCTAACCAGTTCCAGTAAGTTTGGGATTCCAGACTGAAAACAACAGAAATCTACCACAATTGTAGATATCAAAACTATAATGGAAGTACTTCTGTAAAATGTGTTAGCACAGTGGCAGTGGAACTGTACAGCTGCAATATATTTTCTTGTTATTACAAAGAATTTTTTTTTCTCTTTTTCAAAAAATTAAGCTGCATGTTTTCTGCAGTTGTCGATGGAGTAGATTTGCTTGGGCAACCAGAAGCCTGGTAGAAGAGGTGCAACACTTTCAGTAAGTGAAGTGAATATTTCATCTTTGAGAGGAAGTGGGAAAACATGAGACGTTACTCTTTTGTAGGAACCTTCTTGTTTGGATGCTGCCCACTAGAGCTGTTGTGCTGGGAGACACCTGTCCCAAATGCAGAAGTAAAATTTGTCCATGAGAAACCACAGCACTTCACATTGTTTGATTAGTAGCAAGGTGTAAAAAGAAACACTTTACTAAAGAGGATGCCAGCTTATTTCCTACTCTTTTGAAACACGCGAACACACACAAACACACACACACACACACCACAACAAATCTTCTGCATTTACACACACTGCTTATTCCTAGCCTGAACCAGAAAACAGAGTCTGTTCTCAATCACTGGCCTGCCTGGCTTTGTGTTGTGTGTGCATATCTGTATTGAAGGTGGCTGACCACAAAGAACCCTTTTCCTGGACTTTCCTTCCATGCGTCAAAGTTTGCTTTAGCAAACTGGTTCTATTTAACTGTATATCAGAGACAACATTGGCTTGGGATACTCTTTCCACCAAAATATGAAACACAATACCACAGGTGCCTCCTTCAAGTGCATCACCCTGCTTTGGCTAGCCAGCCAAAACAACCTGAGAAGAATGCCATCAACCAAGAGCTTTCACTGTCTTTCCGTAAAAATATTGTTTGAAGTTAGAAAACTGACCACAAAGAAAATGCTATAATAGGGTACATGCTGAATAGAGTACAGCTTGTGTCAACATGGCTTTTGGTGGAGCTTCTAGCCACAGCCAAGGCTCTCTTCATCAGTCTCTTATAACTGGATGCTTCATTGTGTCGGACAATTGTCTCGCAAACAATAAGCAAGCAAGCAAAAGCTTTGCTTTTATTCTTTAGTTTGTATTCACATTTATTGTGGACTCCCTGGACCTTACGTTGTCCAAACACTTGTCCTGTGACAGCAATCTAGCCACAGTACTGTACTTGAATACATCATTGGCAAAATCATGTCTTCATTACATATTGGCAAATCACCAATATGTTGGACATTAACACTGGAGAGATAAAGATATATATTAAAGCCCTGTCATGTATGCAGCAGAGGAACCAATAAATAGCTCTCTGGCAGATTCAAAGGCTGGTTCCTTCTAAATGTATTGACAAGGTTTAATCTAACTCTGCTGTTACTAGGCAATGGTCACATCACTGAAACTCTCACACATTCCTGATCAGGCAGCACAGGGCAGTTTTTCTAGTTGCTAGGCTGATCTTTAAGATGATTAACATCGTTTTTACAGTCAAGTTAACAGCCCCACTGTAAGGCTATTTCAGTTAGGCTATTTTTTAGTCCCCCTACTGCATACAGGGGCATGGCTTCAATATTTACCTTTATTTAGACCAAAATTCATGACACTCTCCTCATAGTTTCTAATGTACTGTTGCTACTTCAGACGTTCTTTTCAGAATGTGTGACAAATCCATTTCATTTACATCCAGCTTTGTTTATAAATATTTATTCCTACACATTACCCATCCACTGCTAAAAAAAGCCTGTGTCTGCACTGTTGGGGGCTTCTGTTCACATGCAGATGCACATGCTTCTTGGGGCCTATGACTGTTATCGGCTTTCTGCTCTTCTAAAACATTGGTGGCTGCAACTTGGACTTCCCATCTGGTTGCACAACACTGCGACTGATGATAGATCAACCAGTAGATTAACCAACAATTCTGGCCACACTTTATGTAAAAAAACCGCATCAGTATGATAGAGCTGCCATATAAACCTCCCAGAACATGCTAGCATTGCATTTTAAAGAGCCCATGTCCTACATTTTTCTTGTATTATTTTTATGTATTTTTTCCCCTGAGATCGTGACCAGCATTCAACCTCTCTTTATCCCTTAGAGATAAACAGGCTTTTAATGTAATGGACAAAAGATCTGTTCAAACGCCCTGTGTTGTACCTCATTCAAAAAGCTGTCCAAATAGAAACACTCCCTATATTTTCAGGATAAATGAAAGTGTTAAACCTGTACTCATCACCTTAACTATCACCAAGGAAAGAATCCTGGTAACTTTAAAACTAGAAAAATATTAAACACCAGGCAGTGGATAAACTTCTTCAAAGAATAAATATCCATTGTACAAATTATATTCTAGCACCTCCTCACACACTTTAAATGAATCTGGGATTCCCAGACATGTGTCCCTATATCCCTTTGAGATAAACAGGCTTTAACTGTGCCTTTAAGGCTGCTGAATGTCAAACGGGCTCCCCTGTATTGTGCCTCATTCAAAAAGCAGTCCAAATAAAAACATCTCTCATAACTTCAGAGTAAATGGGTGGAGCTAAGTTGCTGCAGGCTGGATGGAGATTTATATAAATATCCACAACAGACACAACAGTTTTCATTCCAATCAAAGCCTGGGGGGAAAACACTCACTGAATGTAAGAACTCTTCACAATGACTAACAATACTAACTTACACCTAATGTAGTACAAAATACTCCACAGAGCAGATTTCACACAGCACAGGATACCTAAGATAGGCCCCACAGACTGAAACATATTGTCACACTGTACATTTAAAATGACTTTCACTCCATCCGGTTCGGCATGAAACACAACATTTCTGACAAGAAATCATGAACAGAATATCTCTTTTTAGAAACTGCAGCATCCCCTCTGGCATCCCACTCTCTCCATTCTTCTGTCTTCCTAGAGATCTCTCAATAATAAATTCACTAACTCAAAGTTAAAAACGGAAATAAAACTGCTAAACTTGAAAGCTAGAACAACAGTAAACATCACAACAGTAAACATCACAGCAGGCAAACTTCCTCAATTAATGCATATCCATGGAACAAATTACATTATAGCACCTCCTCTCTCGCTTTAATTAAATAACCCTTCATACATAGTGCATGTTTCATCATCTCGGTCTATCTGTGTGTCTGTCTGCTTCTTCTGTCTTGACATGTCCTGTCAGGTCAGTCAGCATGGTAAGATAAGCTCTAATGTGAATGAAATGTATCTAGAAGGGACAAAAGTTTTGGGACGCAGAGCCATTAATGTGCATAGGAGAGAGAAATGATACACAGTCTCACAAACACAGAATTTGGATAAGCAGACATTACAAAAAGGCTGATCCTAAATTGTTCTGATTTGGTTGTGTAGACTATATTTGTTCAGGAAAAAAAAAATATTTAGGTGAGTTCAGGCCTTCAGGACTTTTACCAGTTTTACAAATGTGGGTTTTATGGCAACATACACACACACATGACATCACTAACAAGTTAGTTGGGTTACATATTTGCTGTACAGCAGAGAAAAAAAACTCAAATAAGAGATTAAAATATATACGTCCACAATAACAAAAGTGTCTCTGACAGAAAAAAAAAAAGTTTTGCTGGTGCAACAGAGTTACCGAGATACACTGGAAAATCAAAGCGTGTGGCGATTGGCAGTACTGTTTAGGTGCATTAAAGTTCCTGTATACCCGTCGAAACATGCCTTTGGTTTCACAGACTTTATATGACTCATACATCCCATGTACATCCAAAAAGAGTAAAATGCACTTTTCCACAACATGGGACCAATAAGGACTTCAAACGAAACTGTTGCTGCAGCGGTGGGTGCATTTCCTAATGTCTTGTTTCGTAACTCCTGTTCTTTGGTTGTGTGAAGACACTATTGTCAAAGTGATGTGTGGGAGATGACAGTAGGTAAATGCAGGTGTTGCATACAAAAGCCATATGTTTTGTTTGTTAGTTTTTGAATCCATGTATGGGGCGTTGCATGTGTTTCTCACACGAAGGTCACTGCAGCAGGAGAACTGTGATACACTGTGAGCCCATCCTTCTTTATTCACCACTCATTTGTCCATTCCTTCTGTGGTCCAGTCCATTGTTGTCGTCGCCCTGGATGTTAAACATTGCTTGGACAATATGATGCTGTACTATTCATTTAAATCTATTTGATCAGCGCCTCGTCATCTTCAGCTGGGTCAAAAGGCCAAAGAGGGCTGTTTAGCTGTGGGAAACTTTTTCTGTTTGTATGACTGGATGACTATACCCTCTTCAATACCATGGCTGTGGAGGAAGCTTTTTTGAAAGCAGACTGCTGACTGGTTTAGAGCAATCAAATTCTGAAGTACACCTGGTCTGCACCCTGTGCTCTGATATATAGACCTCCAAAATCATCCATTTATCCATTTATGGATTGATGCAGGGGTTCGGAACTACTCTAAGTACTCATAAGGTGACACAAACATCCTCACAAACACATTCACACCGAGGGGTAGCTTTAGTCCCATTAGACGTGGACGCGTGGAGAACATGCAAACTTTACACTTTCTATCCACCAAATCAAGAAGGAATCTTTCTGATGTTTGTATCTCTCATGTACCTTTCATAAACATTTGAATCCTGGTCAATTAAACATTTTGTTCTCCTCAAGCATTTGGTTGGGCAAATTATTATTTTATTTTATTACTTATTTAAAGTGACAATCTAATATGGGGTCTTCACATGAGCATGTACACTGTTTAGACCTTGTCCTGTCTTTGGATTTTTTGTGGGTGATGTAGAAATGGTAGATGCATGCCTGACTAAGCAGAAACCCGTCCTGTTTCATGTCACTACTCCAAAACACTTCACATTACGCAGTGTGTATAGAAAAGCATCATGTGAAAATGTTTAAAGTTTGTTGCTTTCAGCCTGCAACGACAGACACACACACACACAAATAAAACAATCATTTTACTGAATGCAACTCATACGATATGATAGCAACAGTTAAGAAGAAATTATTAACTAGAATTACTAGAATCAGATTTTTTTCCACTGAGATTTTTTCCATACTGTTTTACTTAGATATTATACTGGTCATTTCTGGCTGCAAAGCAACAAAATGTATTTTGAGGGGTGATTCTTTTCAACACCCACAGTACGTGTTTTCAGTTTTCAGTTTTCAGCTCCCAGTGTTACTTTAACAGCTCCCACCATCAAGGATTCTCCTGAGTGCATTAACCTTAATTGACTACTTGCTCTAATCAATTCAGCATGGATTGACATACTCATGCCCTTGAGAGAAATATGTATTTGATAGGAACATAGAGAGAAAATGGTTAAAAAAAGGACATCTAGCTAACTTTCAGAATAGGGACAGAAGCAAAATAGACTTCACTGATATTACTGCAAAAAACGTATCAAAACACATTTTTATTAAATCTCTATTGAACAGAATGTACATGGCACTGCACTCCATCATTATAGGCACCCCTGAGGCTATTACAGAAATATGCAAGGACTTCAGAAGATACTTCTTTGACAAATGTGACAATATCAGAGCCCATATTTCACCTCTTGTCCCGTTATTCTTTTGACATACATATACCTTCTGTTTTCCTTAATCAATTTGAACCTGTGTGTTATCTGAGTGATTTAACCATGCACGAGTCCTACCACATGCTCCCTGGACCTGCTCTTATTGTTCTTATTATTCAGTGCACCATAGCCGATATCCAGTCAAAATGAAAAGATGTACTAGCAGCTCCAGAAAAGAAACAAAAAAAAGTTCAGGAGAACCATGTATAAAGTGGTCTATGTTTCTTCACGAAAATAGACCTACATAAGACCAGTTTGGACATGAAAGATCCTTCCACTGCTTAGCAGCA
>JBBMFX010509381.1:0-31747 GCA_037832545.1 Rhabdalestes septentrionalis
GATCACAACTACAATCTCCCCACGCCAAACACAGACGTACACCCATTACACAAACATGCACAGTGTAATTTTCAAATGATGGCAACATTCCATTCTTTTCAAATAAATAAATAAATAAAGAATAAGAATAAGAATAAGAATTACTATTATTATTTTACTATTATTGTTGTTTGAATTTATTTGTAATGATGGATAATTGTTGGCGTTTTTGTTAACATGAACATATAAAAAATAAACTGGTCTCGAGTCCTCCTCCTTCTACTGCTGTCCGAGACCGAGTCAAGACCGAGTCTTTGAAGGATCGAGTCCGAAACAAGACCGAGAAAGCAGAAAATGGTCTCGAGACCGGTCTCGAGTACTACAACACTAGATAATAGATGTTCCAAAAAAAACTCTGTAGGTTTTTTATTTTGAGAGGATAATCCTCACTGTCCTCACATTTAGCCCAAATTCAGTTTTAACCCCTGCTATGCAGTGCTAGTAGTATTTTCACTAACTAATGTAATTTAGTTTGTTCGAAATATAGGAGTCATGTTATGTGTTTAGATAACAGGCCTAAAACTTCAGGCTAGAATTTTCAGGAGATTTTGAGTATGAATGTTTGAATGTTACTTTGAATGTTACAAATAGAGGAGAGCAGGGTGGGTTGTCGCATGGGTAGGTTGCCACAGTTTTCATATCTAGGCGCTGAACCAAACCGTTGACAAAGAAGTGTTTGTAATTTAGTGTGAGCGGTAATCTACATTGACAGTAGAGGTGAAAGTATCATAACCTTGAGGTTAGGGATGGGTATTATTAAGGTTTTAAAGATATTACTACTTCTATCGATTCCACTTATCGATTCGGTACTTTAATGATATTCTTATCTGTATTTTTGTTGAATTTTTTTCTTAAAATCTGAAACAAATTGAGAACAGAATAACAACACTTTAACCCTAAACCTAACCCTAATCTAAAATATTTGGACTCACTACAAATTAAGTGTAAAAATAATTTGGATCGCTTGGCTCTTTCTGCCATCATCACTCCATAAGCTCGAGCTCTCTTGTGTTGTGTGTGTGCGCATGCGTGCGAGTTCTCCCTTGTTTTGTGTGTGTGTGTGTGTGTGTGTGTGTGTGTGTGTGTGTGTGAATTCTCCCTTGTTGTGCTTGTATGCGAGTTCCCTGTGTTGAGTGTGAGTGTGTGCGCCAGTTCTGTTGTGTTGTGTGTGCATGCGTGCGCTCGAGTTCTACGTGTTGTGTGTGTGTGCATGCGCAAGTTCTCTCTTGTTGTGTGTGTGTGGAACGAATTCTCTCGCGTTGTGTGTGTGCGATCTCTCTAGTGTCGTGTTCTTTTTTTTTCTCCAGTACCTACAGCAGAACCATTCAAGTCAGAGCTTATCATACCTCGGCCTTTTATAATTAGGCACCGGGGCCGATTAAGTTCCGGGTTTCGGTACCCATGCCTACTTGAGGTGAGACAGCCTTTTAACTCCTTACACTATGGGTTAACAGTAAAACAATGATTACCATTTTAAAATATAAAGAGAGGGCTACAATTTAGATTCAGTGCATCATGTGCAAGGGGTGAGTTCTCAAAGACTGCATACCTGGTTTGCCAGTTTATGAACAGTGATTCTGAGTGGGATAGTGATTGGTGTATGCTGATTCTTTCTTTAGTCTGTGTTATGAATCATTTAGTGTAGTTGCCCTGTGCTCTGAATTTTTGTGTGAGTTATGCAGCTTGTTTGAACTTCAGTTTGAGGAGAAATTGAGTTTCTTCAGATTTCATGATAGTAGTAGCTTTCTTAGTCTGTGATGTTTTACATGTTTGAATTTGAAGTCTTAAAATGAACCAATGAAATGTATTTGATAGTTTTATATAATATATTTTTATTGACATTTCATTGAAAATAAACATATTTAAAATGTATCATTAAAAAAATTTAATTTATATTTTTCTTTTATTTCCATTAGTATAACACAGGGACAACCAACCCCATAGGTTGTGACAACCTTGCCCACTATGGTGTTGGTTGACACATCTGCACAAGGTGCCTTTGACAGCCCATTTAACATGAAGGGTATATCAGAGCAAGGTAGAATGCATTTGTACCTGACACATTAAGCCTGACACATTGTGTACAGAAAGGGAATTCTTTCTACACGTATTGGCAGAAATTTAATTTAGGTAGAAATTGTAACAACCAGCCCCGGTCTCCCCTAATTATGTCTAGTTATAATTCTTGGGGGGAAAAATCAATTACCTCACTATATTGTTCTGAACGTATGGAGGCACCACTGTAATAGCTTCCCCAAAAATCACCTAAGTGTTTCTCATACTCAATACCTAATCATTTCGGTTTTACCACTGATTGCCACTAGATGAGGCAGTGATACAAAACATTTCCCTTGCTGTCAGGAATGACAGCTCCAATTAACAAACTACAAAGAGGTATAGAAAAGGGAACAGCACTGATTTTTTTTATTTATTTGTATGTTGTTTGACATCACTTACCTGTATTAGGACGTCACCATCACTGATTGAGGTATTGAGATATTAAATCTCACAAAATACTTGTAATGTCAGTAAAAGTACATGTTACTCTAATTTTGAAACGTGAAATATCCTTGTTGAATCTAACAGAACTAGTCCTCAAATTTCCTTTATAAAGAACATCCAAGAGTTTGAATAATGGCTGATACTTTGACGCATATCACCTACACAGTGAAAGTACACCCCTTCATGACAAGTGATGTCTACTGCCAGTGACCTCTTTCGGCAGGATTATGCTTACTGCCTCACTGCAAACATTCTTCTGAAATGGTCTGAGGAACATGACAAAGAGTTGTTGACAAATGTTTTGAATTGGCCTCCAAATTCTGACTGATCAAGCATCTGTGGGATGCACTGAGCATGATCCATTGAGGCACCACTTCGCATTTTATGGGACTGCTGCTAAAGTCTTGGTGCTGAAACCTGAGCCCACCTTCAGGAGTCTTGTGGTGTCAATGCTTCAGGAATCGGAGCTAATATGATATTTTGGGGGCCTGCACAGGCGGTTTTAATGTTGTGGCTTGTCTTTGTAGATTATTGTAAAAGTGTATAGTCATAGGTGGTTCTACACGGGGGCAAGTGGGGGCCAGGGCCCCCCTAGAATTGCTCCAGGCCCCCCTTATGGCCCCGCTGCACTGAACAGCCAAATAATTATATGTTATTGCGACATGCGCTGGCTCGAAGAACGAAACTAACGCTACATGTGTTATAGACCAATGGTTCTCAACCTTTTCAACAGTAAGGGCCACCAGTCTATAATGGCATGTTGCAAAGGCCCATTTGGCCACATTACACAATATTAAATAACCAATTATGGATCAATGGCCTGTCTCATTTTTGATTCGCAGCCCAATCAAAAGCCTTCGTGGCTCATCAGTGGTCCCTGGCCAACCTGATTCTAGACAGACTACATAAAGCGCTACACACACACGCTGATAAACACACGCTACACACGCGCACTGATAAACACGATAAACCCAAACACACACACACTCTGGTTATATGTGATAATGATAATAATGGGATATATTTTTAGTTTAATTTAGATAGTTCTCCACCAGAATTTGTTTAGTCTTACTCACCCTGTACTTAAATGATTGATTAATAATGATTAATAATTTGATTAATTATTGATTAATTTGGGGTTTTCTATCAAGCAGGGCATTAAGCATCTGCATGAACTGTTCGGCCTGCGAAATAGTTCAGACAGAGTACATTAATTCACCCTTCAAAACACTTCTTAATCACGCTGTTAAAAAGATCTGTGACTTTCATGGCCACACAGAGCCTGGAAAGGGGGCTCCTGCTTCCCTATCCTTGTCACTTTCGGCCAATCATTTGAATAGGCCGCCCTACTCCCTTTGGCCTACAGACCTCAAGGGAGAAGCCACTTTTATGACTTTAGGATTTTTAATGTTGATGCAAAGGTTCCATTACTTTAATGCTGTTCAGGAATTGGTTTTGAATCTAATATATTTGGGTTTGTGTTGAACAGAGCTTAAAAAAAGAGTTCAAACATGACCATACTTCCAACTATACTTCCAACAGCATTTTACAGATAATTGATTAATTTATAGATACACTCCAATTCACCATTAGTATTCCAAACAAAACCTCAAAAACTAACGCATGAACATTCCAATAGATGTAATTTTTGTAATTAAACAATTCTAATTCCTTTGTATGTTACAATCATTGAAACCCTGTCTTCTTTGTTTCCCACAGTCTGTGGCTTGCACATGGCCATCAGTGTTGATTTATGGCCTTGCTTAGCCATGGCTAGAATTTGAAATAAGAAAATGGTACCTGGTATCATTTGGCAAAGTTTTGGTGTGACACAGGTGTTTCAGGCAAATTAATTTAAGTGTCACAAGGGGTCTGTTGATTGTGAAATGAGGGTCAAACAAAGTGCATCCTGATTAGAGACCCACAGTTCCTCCTTATCTTTAAGTTCAGTTTGTCAAAAGTTGCCCATTCAGCAGTGATGAAAAAACAGGTTCCTCTTGTACCAACAGTGCCTCTTTTAAACAGATCTGCGTGGATCCTACAATAGCCTATGTGTTAACATATAACCTGTGAGTGGGCCAATTCTTAGAACTACTGTGGACCATAACTTCAAATTATCTCATTCAAAATAAAAACCTACCTAATGCTGCTGGAGATTCAGAGACTATTGCCTCTTTAGTCAGTGGTTGCAGAGCAGAAGGCCAGGTGGGTATGCCTCTTAATGTATTGTATTAGTTAATGTGATACATTTATTTTTGCAGCCTGTTCCTTTTGATTTATTTCTGAGTCTTGCTAATTACTTTGTCCCTCAAGTGACTTATTGATAACATATTCGCTCACTTCAAAAATGACTGTGTGAAATTCTCAGCTGTGCATGGTATGACCTATTTTCTGTTTACATAACAGCTTTAGTAGGTCATTGATTATACTGCCATTGATTGAACTTGTCATGCTTCTTTGTAAACTGTAATGGAAAATACGCTCAATCAACAAAGTAAAAAAATACTATCTTGTTGCACAAAGACAAAGTAGCAATGCTATGGGGTGTTACATTTTGCACACGGTCATATTACTTAAAAAATACATTATTATTATTAGAGGTAAAGAACAAAAGAATGATCTTATATAAGATCATTTACAATTAATTTGCTAAAGTTTCCTTTTTTTTCAAAACGTATTTTGGTAAGAGTACAAATGATCAGTTTGAGTAATATTTCAGTAAAGTTTTCCAACGACACTTTGTTTTTTTGTGCTAGGACAACACATCACTAACTTATGTATTTTAATGTGCCATGTATAACACAGCCAGTATCAGTGCTACCTGGTGCTACATGAGTTGATATCGTTTTTGTTTGCAAGGTGGTTGAATCAGGTTGAAATGCCATGAGACGAGGAAAGTCCCAACACTGACCCAACCTTAATATTAACCTTCACAAAAACACTAAACCTATACTTAAACCTAACCTTAATCCTAACTTTAACCTTAATCATAACCCTAACTGTAACAATCACCAGTTAGTACAGATACTGGCAGGGTTACACAGTATGCGTTAAAATCGTGATGGCTGCAGGAATAGTCATGAGACCAGGTAGAGTTCACACATACATCTACTGTTAAATAAGATGTTCTTCAATATGAATCAATATACAGACAGAAAACACTCAACTCAAACTAGGCTGTTTTAAGGAGATGTTTTTAGGAGATATGATGAAAAATCAAACATGCTATTATAGCTGAGAAAGAGTCCTTAGCATTAACGCAGGTAAGGAGAGATTCATACTAGTGATGGAAGAAGTGAGATGGTCTAGAAACGTTCAGTTTTCTTGTGCTCAAGAAAACAGTTCTTTGCACCATCATTTTGTCATAAAATGTAGGATTTTAATGTTAAATGAAAATAATTACATCTTACAAGTAAATATATCCCCCACTGAAGCTCACCTGCAGCTACAGGAAATGCATTATTTACAGTCAGAAACATCAGTGGATGATCAGTGTGCTTATGTGGAACCCAAAAGAAGTTTCTATTAATATTAGAGATGGCCTATGGGGACTTCACTGAACTAGATTTTTGGATATCAAGCGGTACATTTTATATTCATATTAATTTCTTTGCATTCTCAAAACGTACCCTTTTCAAAACAGAGTAATTTGTTTTAAGTTAAGGCCACCCAGGTGAATCAGTGCTTGCCTGAGTTGGATTAATGGAAAGAGTAAGCCCAGGTCCCTGAAGATGGGCTGGCTGGGGAAAATCATCATGTCCAATATGTTATTATTGATTGACACCCAGGTAATAAGTGATTGAGCCCCTTGACATCTCCTTACCCATCAGCTGCAGACCCATGCAAAACAGTGTAAATGACATAAAGCACACATGTGCAGAAGGAATGTCTGCCTGCAGTTTTGGAAAGACTACGTTTTTTTTGTTCCAGTGTTGGTTATACCAGCATGGTTGCAGAGAGGAGGACCTGGAGACTGGGGAAGGGAACCGCCTTAAATATTCATGAATTGTGCCTAGTGGCCACTTTCCTTGCTCGCCCTCTTCATGAATAATGCACAGATTTGTGCAAACACCAACTCCTAAGCTATGATCAGAACATTGATTGCTCAGTGGAACCCTGTTTTGGCAGGATGACATGGGGCCATTAACACAGAGATGGGCAGCTGTATCACTCGTCATCACCCCAGGGTCAGACTGTTGTTTTTTAATCATGAACTTGACCTAGGGTTGAACTCCACTGATCTGGTGAAAAAGGGCCAACAGAGACTTGATTTCCTGAGAGTGTTCAGGAAAAACACCATCCCCACAAACTGCTAAAGTTCTTCTATCACTGCTCAATAGAAAGTCTGCTGACCCACTGTCTCTGCATGTGTTTTTTCTCCCCTCATTGGAAGAACTTCACAAAATCTGCTACCTCAGGAAAGCCCATAGCATGTGATTCATCACACCCAAATGACAATCAGTTTGAACTGGAGCTAAATATTTATTTAATATACATTTTATTTATACTTGTTTTTTTAACATAAAGACTGCACCTAATTTTGTGGTACTTGTACAATGACAATAAACATGTTAAATTTAATACAGTTCAATAAAATAATTCAGCCAAAATGTACAGTGAGTTTTTCTTTGATCTGTGAGGCTAATGTTGCTAAGTATTTATAACTGTCATATAAGGGTAATTTTTGTGGCGACTTAACCTTCTGTCACAGACCCCAAATGTGAACATTTCAGGTAATCTTTTAAGAGCCTCTGGCTGTCTTGGCGTCTATTAGTAACCCTGGAGAACTGAGAAGCGAGTGTGCCAAAGCATTCTGAGCATCCTGTACATGCTCTTTGGTGTGGAACATTAACTAAGGGGGAGGTCAAGGAATCAGGCTGTTTTCAGCAAGACAGCAATTCAAGTTTCCACAGGTGCCATTCTTCCAATGATATTTATATTAGTGCACATTAAATCACAGGGAAACGTTTCCAGTTGAAATGGTTTCAGCACCTCTATGAACCTGATAGACACAGGGGAACCAGAGATCCAACAATAAAATGCCACAAGAGAAAGGGCAGCTTGTGAACTAGTTGTGGTATTGAGCTGTTTTATGATGATGTTTGTATTATCCTCCTCATTTCTCTAGACTGCTCACCAGGTGACACGTCTTCTCAGTAACAGGAAGCTGCAGCCTCTCAATGACACATTAGTGCCATGGACAGGGTTAATGCTTTGGCAAACACTGAGGTAAGAGGATAATTGTTCCACAAAGCCCCATGTTTAATGTTGATAGTGCTGGCTAATGGTGTTGGTTGTTTATGATAGAAGCATATAACTGAGATTGCACAGACACCCTGCTGCTGCGAACAAAATTGCCTTTCATTAAATTACATTTCAACAGTGAAAATTTAATAGAGATAAATCAATAATAAGCTACTGGTTTAAGTGTAACTGTACTGTATACACATGATGTTTTTTTGCTTTTTAAAGATGAAGCACAATTTCTTTGAAATTGATGGAATGTATGATTTATCCAATACCCAGCATTGCTAATTGCTAATGTAGCCTATCATGTAGCCTGTAATAAACATGAGAATAACAACTGGCTTGCTTAGTGTTTAAAAATTCCTTTATTAAATTGTCTAATTTGGAATGCATGTGCACTCGTGGTGACAACCATTTAGAGTTTAACCTCTTTTGGAAAAAAAATCCTAGTGCCCATTCTGCCAGGGAAATGGTTATTGCCTCGAAACATTTGTACAAATGTAATCAGATTGTTCTGTGAGTCTATGCCATCCGCTGAACCAGGACACTGTTAGTTTGTTGTTTTCTTGTTTGAACAATCATATGTGTTGGTTGAGATTCTAGTGAGCAATTAGAGTGAATGGGGAAAGGTGCAAAACCCCTTTTGTGAAAAGATGGCATACTGACATAAAGCTAAATAATACACAAAATCAGCTTTCTTGATAAAAAAACATTGTAAACACTTATATAATGTTTATTTTATTTTTATTGTATTCCTAAAAACTGGTTCACTAGTTTTGTGTACACACACATTTCAATGAAAATGTGTCCTATCAATGTTATTAAAGAAATAAAGTGCTGGTGGACCTCTGAAATTGACAAAAATGTGGCACAACAGTAGCTCATGGTTACTAATATTGCTTGATTTGTAGCAAAACTTAGAAATAAATCAGATGTATATCACTATTGATGTTTCAGAATTGTACTGGAAAAGAATAAGTAGTGGATTGCACTTTGTAAGGCCTGGTGGGGAATTAGAGGTGGTGTCTCAGTCAGATGCTACCAGACAACTCTCTTCACATTACAGTTCTAGGTCCACAGTGTGGAGATCTAATAAACCAGAGTACTAGGCTTCCTGGTACTATATATAGACCGGCTATTTTTATGTTTTTCAATGCGTATGCTTTTATGCGTAGTTCATACAACCTCCAAAGGTCTTCCACCAGCCAAAGAGGTTAACTCCTGAGAGTTGTGTTCTCTAGTGAATTCTCTTTTGTAAAACCATACACACTACAGAATAACAAGCTGCACAATTGGAAAGATAATCTTTTCAGTAACTATTTTATTTAGTCCTAATTTCTCCTGTTCTAGCCTAGCCCTCTAGCAAACCTCTCCATGTTCTCCAGCTCCATTTATATCCCACCAGTTGTTTTTCCAGTGTCACTCCCTTGACCTAACCAACCCCTGGCAGCTTGCCTGTTCTCACATTCACCTGGGGCTATGTTTTAAAAATACACTGCTGAGCCAAACAGCATGGCTGCTTCTTCTGCACTCTGTCTCCATCTCGGTCTCTCCATCTTTCTAACAGTCAGCTACTGTTAAAGACCTCATTCCACCTCACAGTGGCCTTAAACCTCTCCCTTAATCCCTGTCATGCTTGTGATTTTATGCGTTTTGGACTTTGTTCAGTGAGTTCTCCACATGTCAACAATAATCTTTTTCAGTTACCATTACCATTGATTTCCACTGATATGCATATAAATGTAGCTCACCTGAGATCACACTGGTAATTAAAGAGCTGGCACCGGTGGGGATTGCAGAACACTGTTAATGATGCAGGAATGTGATAAGGCAGCCAAGAGTTTTTATGTCATAATGGTCAGGTTTTTTATCTCCACTGCTCTCACATCAGATTACCTCACCTGTGTGTTTTGGGGATGGAAATGTTTCATGATGTTTTAACAATTCCAAAGAGCTCAGTCTGCGTGGAAGTATGCAGCCAAAAATCACTTTATCCTTGCATGTATTTCCTCATGAGTTCCAACCAAGTCTTTTTTGCCCTCTGTGTTGGACATTTGTGTCAGATGATGGTTCTGATGAGACCACGATGGTAAGGAGGAGGCGTCTTCATGAATTTTCTTGATAGAGGTTTATTTCAGCAGAACTATTTACAATCAACTCTAGAATAATATGAAGTAGGGCGAGAGGAGAAAACGGTGAAATGGGAATAGATGAGGATAAGGTGAGAAGATAGAAGGGAATAGAGAAGAATGGGGGAGAGACATTAAAGCGTCCGTGATGTTGCATGGGACAGAGGTCTTTAAATAGTCTTAATAATTAGCCTATGTTCCCACAGCTGCTTCCAATCCCACGGTCCTGCGGTGCCCCCAGTGGCCATTGCCAGAACCATGACAATTTGTTTTTACAACTATTCTTTAACTAATTAGAGCCACACATTTCATTCGTACTGTCCACTCAAGAGGACATCCTGGGAGGAACAAAATGGCTTCCATTGGAAAAAGCACATGTATGTGATAATCCCTTTGTGGGTATGATACTCAGATATCTTCTTGTTTATTAACCTTTCAGGAATTATATAGTGAGTGTTTAGTGCAGTTTAACTATTGGTGATATTAAAAATCGCCAATTTAACATTGTTCACTTTAGTGGACACTCGGACAATATAACCCTTTTGTTGTAGGACACATATCTAGGGCCAAACAACCAGATGTAGGCTACTACCTAAATTGTCTGATAACAAGTCAGTGCTCATGGCCTCTACTGAACATATGATACAGCCTGAAGAAATCTGCACCAGATGGTCCAACATAGAAAAAAACACATGTCCAGGTAAGAAGACCACGGTAACGACAGAGTACAATTGGCGTCATGATTCCACATTGGCTTGGCACCCAGGATTCCATTAGAATGTAACTTTTCTTAAAAGAGCCTTTTGGTGGCCATCAATGAGAAAAGATATACAGGCATACGTACAGGCTTGAGTGGGTGTGCGCCCAGGCTACATCTTCAAACCAACCAGCTCTAGGTGACCTTCAACCTTTACTGTTCCTCATCACCTATGGTCGCACATCACACTGGAATTTGTCGCAGGTCCGCCAGAGTCAAGTGGAAAAGACATTGTGGATTCATCCAGTAGCCTCTCCTCCAGATACCATCCTCAGACAAACAGTTGGACGCAGCAGGCTAACCAACAGCTGGAGCACTTTCTGAGATGCTTTGCGGCGGATCAGCAGTGCTCCTGGCATGCTACCTCATTTGGGCTGAGCTGTTTCATTAACACCAAGTCTCTTCTACAACAGGTCTCAGTCCTTTTGAGGTATGCTGCAGTTTCCAACCTCCAATGTTTGAACAGCTAGTCAGAGGTTGATGCACCGTCAGCCTAAGAGTTGGTCTGCAGATGCTGGCAGCTTTGGACATCTGCACATGCTGCCGTCCATAGGTCACATGAAGCACCAGAGCAACTGAAATAAGTGTATCACATGATATATAAGCCAGGTAGTCCATGCTCAGACCATACCATCTTCTAGACCTTCAGTGTGTAAGTACTCCAGCATTTATCGTACCTTGTGTGTGAGTGAGAATGCAGTTTACAGTGGGAATGCTAACTCTAGTGATCAAGCATTCTTATAGTCAAATGTATGATCTACCATCTCTCTTATTTCTCTCCGCATTTTGTTTTTTCCATTACAATTCACTGGTGTAGTGACTGCCCTCTGTCTTGACACAGAGCTTCAAGCAGTGCTTATCTTGTACCTCATTGCTCAAAATGAGAGGAAGACATGCATCAAGACTCTTTTCATTCTTGGCCACCCAAGAGCTGGAATGAACTCCTTCTTGCAGTCAGATCTTTAGAGTCCCTCATTGTCTTCAAGTATTGTCTAAGGACCCACCTTTTCAAAGAGCTACTTGGTGACTAACCAGTCCTCACTTGTATCTCTTGTACACGTTTTCCTATATATAAAAAACCTGTTTATCCTTGCTTGTGTTTCTGAAAATTATTATTATTATTATTATTATTATTATTATTATTATTATTATTATTATTATTATTATTATTATTATTATTATTCAGGGTTTGAGTGTCATATACCATTGATCCATAATTTATTAGGTTGGAATATATGCAGTTAAAATACCCTATTTGTTTATATACTAGAAAGGTCAGTCTATGGAATTAGGATAGTCAGCAAATAATGTTCTTTTGAGTCAACCTGTCTCTTGCTGTACATCAGTGACAAATCCAGCTCCATCATCTACTTGAGAACAATTTCCCCATCCCCATCCCCAATACATGATCTTGTTGGAGACATATTTCTCCTCCTCCCGGACTGAAGCCCCTGTACGGACTTCATCAACATCTGGCGGCCTGTGTAATGTCTCAGCTTTAATCCTGGCTGGCATGGCCTCATCCTGCCTAGCCATGTGCAGCTGAGCTGAAGGCTGGTGTCTCTGTGCTGATGAAAATAACTCTGACGCTGGCCGGAACAGCCTGAGGGAGTGCCCCTATCCGTCCATTCGGCTGGAAAGACAGCAAGAGAGTGGAGAGAGAGGGGGAATGTGGGGCATGAAAGCTGTGATGACCCAGGCAATGGATTGTAGGTGACCCTTTTTGGAGAACAGCCAGAGCACAGCACCCACGCAATTCATTTTAAAGAGGCAGCCTCACTTTCCACATGGTACCGCTCCTGCTATTATGGATTCTGTTAATGAGGGACATTTATCAATGTGCTCAGTGCTCTAACTCTATCTTCCTTATCAACTTTTTATGAGGAGAAATTCATTCTATGATTCTTTGATATAGCATTCTGTGACATAGCAATGCTGATTATTAAGGGTTCTGTGAGCTATATTGTGAGTTGTGAGGTACAGTGATGGGGCAAATGTTTAAAATAGTTCTGCTCCTCATACACTGAAATTCAAAAGTGTGGAATCATCACTAAAACAATGGATTAATGTTCATTAATGTAAATCTAATGTTGTTACAGAGAAAAACATATTGTCCTTTGCACCCTCACATCTTTGAAACAGCTGTAAAGCAGAAAATTAATGAAGAAAATGAGAAAAACATAGAATGTATTAAGAGTGATAAACAATGCTGTTCACGATTCTAAAAATAAATTTTCATTTGCTCAGACTACTGTTTCCCAGACAAAAACACATTAAATACACTTGATCCAATAAATACAATATGTACATACACAGAAACACTCTTAGTTAAATATAGGTGTTAATACAGGTCAGTTAAATATAGGTGTTTAAGCAACACAGACAAATACTGGTAGCATGGAATCATACTTATTCAGTGACTTTAAATGTGGCACAGTGATATAGTGCCACCCTTGCCAACAAGTCAGTTCATTAAAATCTGCACTGTTAGATCTGTCCTGGCCCTGCTTGGTTTAGAAGAAGCGACTCAGAGTGACAACAGCTGTAGATCTGTGTGTGGTTAATTTCAATAAATAAGATTATATGGCTGAGAATTGGTGCACAAGCCTAAGATCACTATGGACAATGCTAAGCATCCCCTGGAATGGTGTAAAGCACATTCCCACTAGACACTGGAGCAGTGGAAATATGTTAAATGGAAAGCCCTATGCTAAAAATACATTGGAAAATATTTTCAGAAGTATGCAAGCTGTTGAAGGTTTATGGGGTTTGGGTTGGATTGTGGGTGTAGGGGGTGTCTCCATGTAAATTGAAATGAAGGTCCAAACGCTAATGTAGGTGTTGTGCCATAACTGTTATGGTCAGATGTCCAGATACTTTTGACCATATTGTGTCCATAAAGAAAAACACATTTTCCATTATTTCCAATAGTTGATATAGGGATTATTCTAAATAAACATAGTCTTCTGTTTAGTTTAGAACATGTACATGTAAACTGCATAAAATACAAAAGCCTTGGTGTTGGCTAATCTGTCCGAGCCGCCCTTCAGTAAGGTCCTGTAATGAGCAGGTGGAGAAGAGTTATAGCCAACTGACCTCTAGCATGAGATCAGACCAACAATGTGATATTACTGAGAGACTCCTATTTTTTATTTACTGGCCCTTGATTTTAGTCTCTCTACTTCTTCAATCACCTCCACCCCTGGTTATTCAGGATTGTCAGTGGAACCACTGTGCTCTTGGGATTTTGATAGCTGGCAGAAATGTATCTGGCTTATCAGTGTATTTGAGGAGGAATGGACATTTATAGAAGGACATGTATGACTTTTAAACTTCAGAAGCATTTGAATGGCCCCTAAAGCAAAGGCCCTGTGATTAGCAGTAAGCTTAGCAAGCTGGGATACTTTAAGAGTGAGAAGGCAAGACTGTGCAAGAAACCAATTTTTCTTAAATGCATGGAAAATCCTTTTTTTCATAAAGAGGCTCATTCATTCATGATATTTTTTCTGATCCTCTCTATTCTGCACTGTGAATATGGTGTTTTCAGGATCATAGGCAAAAACATGATGAAATGAGCAATTGCCAAAGACTTGTTTTTGTTTTCAAACAGTGTTGATTTGTCTGAACACCTGTTTGAAAGTGTATAATGTGCTCTGGTTTGCTTCTTTGTTAGCAGTGCAGTTTATGCAGCTCATAGTACTGGAGATGTTTGTGGTGCAGTTCACTGCTTGTTGTTCTCTGAGTGCCTGTGTTTTTACTGCTTTCAGGTTGTCCTGCAAATCTTTTAAAGTGACTGCTGGCTTGGAAAAACATTGCACAGCTTACCTGTTTAGCAAGGATTAGATGTTGAATCACAACCGTAAAATTGACAAAATATTAAATCACTTTTTGTACACTTACACATTTACCAGGAACAACTTGCAGATGAACATTTTTATTATTGCAGAATCAAAATGCAGAATTTAATTTCTTTTTACTCTTTAATAATTTTGTCTAAATACCTTACCTCAAAAATCAATTTTAATGACATTGTATAAAAATATACAGTAAAAATGATAAAAATATATTTATAATATATCTTTAAATGCATTTTGATATTATTAGAGGCAAGTATGTGATGATTTAGGCATGTTTAATGGTAAGCATGCATAATGGTTAACTGAAATATAAGGAACCTGGTCTCACTAGTTTTTGTGAAGCCATCACTACATATAATCTATTAATAAATTTGCTGCAATCACGCTTTAGGCCTTCTCCTTGTGCTAGGACAAAGCTTTGTTTTTTCTCGCTAGAACAGCATCTGAATGAATGCCTGTATGCAATATTATGATAATAAACTACACATTTCCCATTAAAAGTGTAACAATAATGTTTTTATTTGCAAAGCAGTTAAAACAAGTTGAAAGGCAGTGAAATGGGGAAAGTCTCTAACCTTAACCCTGCCGCTAACCTTAAATTTAACCCTAACCTAGTCCTAACCCTAAAATTCACCAGCTAGCACTGATACTGGTGGTGTTATGCAGTGCGCATTAAAATACACAGGTTAGTGAAGCCTTGTCCTAGCACGAAAAAAGGCACAAAGTGTGACTGCAGCATGTTTTTGAATAGATTTTATGTTGTGATGGCTGCATGAATAGTCGTGATTTGGGGTTTCTATAAGCTTACGTTACATGTCATTACTTGCTGTACATTTATTTGTAGCTTTAGTGCATAATAAAAGGAGGAAAAATGGCGTAAAGTAGAATTGTATTCATTTCTTTATTGCTACATTGTTTTTTTTTATACATTTTGAATTTACATTGCAATTACATTACAAGTAGTTACATTACAATTATTCTACAGGAAACATATACTGCATCACAAATGTATTATTTGGACAAGTAGTCAGTAAAGATTGTGAAGAAAGAGAAGGTAGGGTTTGATCAAGATCTTCCTGCAAGTGAGCAGCACTCCACTGGGGAGTCTGATAATAAAATCCAAATATAGGATGATTCACACGACCATTTACGTGCCTGGTGTTAGCCCTGCTTCATTATCATGCCTCGCAGCAAGGATCAGTGGGGGGAGGAAGTAATCGCGTGGAAACCTGAACAAGGACTGCTCCGTGTCTCCCTCTAAATCACACAAGGGAAAAAGAGCGCAAGGGTTGGGTCGGTGACTCACCCGCACATAAGAGACCAGCAATCCTGCTATTTTAGCAATTGCAATCGCATGACAATTAAAGGGGAATAACACTGTGTTTATAATTGCCGAAAATTGGAGGCATGATTAACCAGAAAACAAGCATAGTCTAATAAGGTGCTTCATTTGTAATTATTGTATTACTCAACATTACCTGCTGTTCTTGCACTTGTTCTTGCAACTGTGAGTTCATGTTTGAAGACACATAGCATTGAATCAAACATTATTTTTTAATTATGAAGTACCTAAATGCATTTGTTAATTGCTGCACAGCTGTGAAACAGAAGTGGTATGATCCATACATTTTGGATACACCCTTTAAAAATAAGGGACCTAAATGGTTCTTGATGTGGGTATAAGTTACTTGGTTATGAGTCTTTTCTTTTAACATTTGAGAATGTTTCTTAGGGAGTCAAAATATCAGTTATTGCTCCACATTTTTCATAATTGAAAGTGTGGCACATTAATTTACACAGTCATTAAAATCTATTTAAAAAATTTTTAAGTCTGTCACAGTTAGTAAGTAGTAGTCAGTATTAGTAAATAGTAGTAGTATTTAACCAACCTCTCGCAGCTTCTGTAACCATTGTATGGGAGCTATTTGTTGGTGCCAGTAGCACTGAGCAGTGGTTAGTACACATGAGTCTATTAGTAACCTTCTGAGTCATCGAGCCATGTATTATATTTATTAGCCACTCGATCATCAGCCACTCTTTTGGCATAGTCGAGGTATGCTATTCAAACCCATACCGAGCTCAGCCTCAAAGTTAAATTCCTGGTTTAATTGTTACCACAGTTAGCAACACACTGCCTTTATTTAGAGCTCACTTCCACTGATGACATCAGGCTATGGGCACCTGAGATAGCTTGAGATAGATGATATATTATCATAGAGGAATATTAGAAATACATCTTCCATATATACTCAAATATAAACTGTATGGCCTGATAATTAAGAAGAAACACAAATGCTATGTGTAACAGTTTTCTGACATGGAGTTTTGAAAGAAGTAGCAAAATTGTATGCAAAATGCATTGACACTTCTTAAATAAATCATTAAACAATGGTGGCATTAATTATTATGTAGTATTAATCATTTGTAGTTGTGTTTAAAGTAGTGGTATATTTAAATTAACCTATTCACATATTTAAATATGAACCTTCTACACATATTTGAGATACTTTAATGCATACTGTCTACGTGCCCTGAATATTTATAAAAATATATACTTTATACACTTACAGTATTGATATTATAACATTTATATTAGCACCCATATTCAAATATATACGTTATATTTTAAGATTTTATACTATATGTTGTGTACACACCCACACACACACTCACTGTATGTATATTTGAACTATTTAACTGTATGCAGATTGAATGCAGTTATGCACACTGTATAGTGTATCTACTCCACATACATTTGCCTGTATCTGCCATAAAAATTGTTAACCATAAAAATAATATCTGGACATGAAGCTTGATAAAGTGTATATTTGATTACTGTTCTTTCTTTGATACTATTGCACCTGCTATAGCTATATAGAGTCATGCCTCTTTCAGTAGAGTTCCTACCCCCATCCCTTATGCTTCTCTCTTCTGTTCATCAAGTCTATGAATGAATCTGATGCACTCTCGCAGTTTCCCCAAGACAGGCAGAAGTCGGTTGTTGCCATGGTAGCCAGTCACCTGATTGTGTCCTTGCCAATAGGGATTCCCCATTCATAACATTCTTTGGTTCATATTTTTCTTGCAATTCTTGAGAGTGTGTGCACGCATGGATTTAGGAGACCTGTCATGGGTGTATTTTTAGGCACACACACAGGTCTATATTATTTCCCTCATCAGACATGCAATACGTGGATGCACAGATGTATGTGTGTGTTTCTGGCTGTGCGTGTGTGTGTGTGTGTGTGTGTGTGTGTGTGTGTGTGTGTGTGTGTGTGTGTGTGGTGGGGGAGGCTCCAGCTTCCCCCCATGATGCCCTAGGGAAGGGGGTGAGTCAGAAGTGAGTCAGAGATAGAGGGAGGAAGAGGGAGAGTCTCCCTCTTTGATCCCTTGATCTCTCACCCTTTCTTTTCCTTGTTTTACTCATTCAGTCTCACCTTACACTCTCATTCATTCACTCCTTTTTTCAACCTCTCACTGATACTTTTGCTTGCTCTCTTCCTCTCAGACACCACAAATATACACATGCACATATGTATGTACATGTACACACACATACCCATCTACTGATCCATACACATATGCACACACACACACACACACACACACACACACACACACACCCTCAGGTTCTCTGAATGTCACGTGGTCTCTGAATAATGAATGTTTTCACAATTTCTTGCTATTCATTGCTGTTCTATGAAATTAGTATTCTCCCTCTGAGGTCAGCACAGTCTTATCTGCATAAACCGTTGAGGCAGTTTTTGTCAACTGCGACACTACAAGTTTGAAATTCTCTTCACTGCTTATGATGGTTCACTAATGTGCATTCAAACATGAGATTCCTTTTCATCCATAACTGTCATCTGCCCAATGATGTGATCAATTTCTTTCTTGTTCATACGGATGTTCATGTTTTCACCGGTTGACAGGCCATTTGTCTAATATCCAGTTTAATCAGTTTCAGCTCATCAGCAGTGGACTGTGCAAAATAACAATTTCTGCCTTTCTCTGAAGCATTTCGAATTCCAATCAGTTATGATTGGCCAAGTAAGGTATCACTCAAGGTATTTGTTTCGGTAGTAGCTCACAATTAGACAAGCAATATAACAAGTAAATAAATACAATATCCCATATGAGAGAGAAAGTGAAGGTGGATGATATAAGAAAAATATATTTTCACAACACATCGTGGCATATCTATCATGAAATTTATTTTTGTTTCCAGGCAAACCTTTTTTGAATTGTGATAAAGTTTGAAAACTATGATTTCACAGCTTACATTCTTTAAAAAAACAAGTTTTTAAAAGATTAAGTTATTAAAGATTAAAGATTTTTAAGAAAAATTTCAGCTTTTGGTTTTGGAGTGTATACATGATATATCAAACTATACATGTTATATCAAACATATATTCCACATTTGTGTAAAAAGAATGAGTACCACAAAACAGAGAGTGTAGCCAGATAGTCATCTTAACATTCTGATTCAGTATATCTTAAAAAAATGTTGTATAGATCAGATTCTATCCTGTCTCCATTCTTCAAAATAATATAACAAATCGCTATCAGTCTCATTCATATGGACTGCACTGGCAGATGAGTTGTCTCCTGCGTCTGGTGTAGTTATACTAGGTAGAGCACTATCTCAGAGCAATTTCTCTCTGACTGGCCTGTCCTCTAGTTGCCTCCCCTGCAAGTGCTGGCGGAACAAATGCTGTGGTTCAGACCATCCTGGGCCCTTCATCATCCCTCCCAGCATCACAATGGACTCTCCAGACATGTAATAAGATGATGTGCCTGGGCGCACACCCCAGCCATGGCGAAGTAGGACCAGCCAATCTCATGTCAAGAGGCCTGTTAACCATGCTGACAACACTTCACTCTCGTCCCTCCCTCTGCCTCAGGATATTTGATTTACCACTGCCTGATCCACTGCCTGATGGTTGTGGATAAGCTGTGATATTCTGTGACGTAGGAGTTTCTGGAAAATATAAAGTGACACTGAATGAGTACAAAGTGTAAAAATAAATTGTCTGGTAAAGGCAGAAAACTGTGAGCCATTCTGCCACGTCAATCTCTCCCCCCTTCTCATACATCACTTATGCTCAGAATGCCATAAAGTTTTCATAAATGTTTTTTATACTGCTGTCCACAGAATGTTTTTTTCTCTGCAATTTTTTTTTCTCTGGACATTCCCCCTAGGCTTTATATCTGGTGGCTTTGCTGAATAAAACATTACTTCAGTTTACGCCCCAAACCACTCCTATACTTGATAAGACTCGATGAGCTAATGATTCTTGTATTCTTTTGCTGGCATGTCCAGTCAATTTTTTTATTTTGCTTCCTTTATAAATAATTGTGCTTGGTGATACATTTAGAAAAATCAGAATCAATTGCAGTTATGAATTTGTCTCTTAATTTGTACCATATTTAAACGACAATTACTCTCAGATTGCTCATGCAAAATTTCGATAACCACACATTACATTAGCAGATGCTTTTATAGAAAAGACCAACAGTATGACAGTACTCATATGTTAAATGAAATCTGTTTATTGTTTGTCGAAGTTTAATCTCTATTGTATAGTACAGAACACAGATTTTATAACCGATTAAAGAGGGAGATTAATGATGTATTATTAACCTCTCCCTGCACATGTAGATTTGAATCAACTCATTCCCCACCACCACTATTATCCTTATTTAAAGTCACATGTTTCCTGTTTACTTACTCTAATGGCCTGCTGCGTTACCTCCATTAGCTGATTTTATAATATTCCACACATTAAAACACAGAGTGTAGAGTGAGAGTAATTTTAGCTGTCATGCTATACATTTTTGTTGAATAATCCAAACACAAAGACTGATTTTAAAATGTGTTAAATGAGGTCATTTCATTAAGTGGTATGAAGGAAGTTAATAAACATTACATGATCTCACTGAAGGTGCAAGCAATAGATTTTTGTTTCGGTTTTTACAGTGTGAAATCAAAAGAATATTGTTTCGTTTTTTTAACTGCCGTTGTGTTTTTCCCTATGGATTTGGACCCTTTTAGGAAAGATCATGCACTCTCTCTCTCTCAAACATTTTTCACTTATTAATAAATCATTTGGGGATTTTTCCAACCTTTTTCAGTCCTATCTTCCAAATCCAGTATGACACCCTCCATTTGCGTCCAGTAAAACTGAAATTGCTCACTATCACTGGACCTTCCTGCTAAGAAAAAAAATGTCGATACGAACAGTGTCAATATTGATTTTATTAAATTCTAAAGAATAATATGACAAATATTAAGATTTTTGAGAATAACAAAAGATGTGAAACACTTACTAACTGTTAGGGGAAATCCTTCTCATTGCTGTTATCATTATTAATTACAAGTGGCTTTAATTTCACTGACAATTTGAAAATAAAAGATAGATCATTTAAATTTGTTTTGGGGTGAAGAGAACTATTTGGAGCTCTGTTCCAGCTCTCCAGATTGAGATGAAGCTGGCTGAGACAGATCATGCTGAGATGGAACACATTGTCCAAATAGCTGATCTTCAGCCACACAACGCCTGTAGTGTTGATAAGTATGACAGTGATAAGGAAGAGCCACAATATTCTTATCTTAGCTAGATATTCTGTATCTGATAAAGCTTCTACAGAATAAGAATGGGAGGAAGTGACTATTCTGCCATATATGAACACACCACGGCACACAGTGTGAAGCAGGAGGCAGCCAGGAACACAGTGCCAGGAAGCAGTGTGTGAGGATGGAATCTTGCTCAAGGGACCTCAGAGGTGCTTAGCAGTCTTGGGAATCAAACCCATGACTTCCTGATCGCAAACACCCTCACCGCCAGGCTGCCAGCTGCAGCAACATCTCATTGAACAAGAATTGTACAGGTACAGAGGAGCATTCTACTTCTGAAGACAACCTCCAGTGTCTTAAATATCTTGAGGATGATGGCAACAACCAACAGGTATACTGTTCTCAGCTCAAGGACCTTCTGCCTCATGAGGAGATATTTGAACTAGCGTTACCACAGCTACAATCCATCCTCTCTGCATCACCATATCCAGGATTGCCCAAGACACTGGAGGATTAATCTTCTGCAAAATCTATGATCCCTCACTATACAGGTGCCAGCCCCCAAGTTATATCTAAGAAGCAATGTGCACCTCTGCCACCCACCACTCAAGGTCTTGTGCCCCATTTCCCACAGCCCTGCCTCCTGTAGGCAAAGCTCACCTTACACGGCACAAGCAGCTTCTGAATCCAGTCCCCATTAGTTAAGATTGAGATCTGCAAATTCCCCACAATAGTAGTATACTCGCACACGCTCAGAACATGCTGGGACCTATTCTAGTGCCGTCAGATTGTGGGGTTAATCACACTAATGTATGAACTATTCATCAAAAGTCTCAGTCTGTATTAGCCCCTTCCTGAACTTTGAAATTCACAGCTTTGAATATTCTGCTGCCAGAGTTCTCACAAAAAAAAACAAAAAAAAACACATCACTCCAGTTCTCAGGTCCTCGCACTGGCTCCCAGTTACAGAATAAATTTCAAAGCATTACTCATTGTGTACAAGTCACTCAATGATTAGGGTAATATGTATATTTGAGGTATATATTCATAGTGGGTCTCTTAGATCTGCAGGAGCAGGTCAGCTGGTGGTGAAATGAGCAAAAATTAAACATTGTGAAATGGTGTTTAGTCACTATGCACTGTGTCTCTTTGTAGCTTAAAAAAGCTGCTAAAACATCACTATTCTCCTCTGTCTTCCACTTCCATTGCATTAAATTATGCACAGTCAAAAATAATGACAAATGTATTTAAATTGGACTGAATTTTGTACATTACATCATTTCTTTTTATCAAATAATGATAGGCTCTGAGTTTTGATCCCCTGCTTCTTCGAAAGGCTCATAATGTCCTCTTTTACCTGCAGGTCTGACTATGTTCACTCAGAAGAGCTCTGTCCCACTTTTTGTATATCCAAGAGCTTGTCAGTAGTGGGCTGATTCATGAGTAATTCTCACAGTGGAGCGGCAGACACCTGCTCCCCCTATCCACAAAGCACACACACACACATACACACACACACATAAAGCCCTTCTGGAGTTTTCTGTGCGTGGGCATATGAACACTTCCCCTTCCTGTGCATTGCCAGTGGGAGTGAGCCTGCGATTTCCCCCATGATCCTGTCTGTCAGCTGCAAGCATTAGTCAGTGGCCACTGGCCTGCACTGCCTCTGCCCTGGGACATCTCAGCCCCCCCAGCTTTTGCCCCATCATCACAAACAGGTGGACTCTTGAACATGGAGCCACCCAGACTCAATAGCCTTAATGTGCACACAAACACATTAACACACACACAAGCACAGACACACACACACACACAGACACACACACACACACACACACACACACACACGCACACACTATCAGCATGCAGGAAGGTATTCTGAACATATTTGGGTATTCTGAACATATGTTGGTGTTACATTACATTCTTGGAATTCTTTACCATTTTATCACAATGATTTTATCCCATATGTAGTCAGCAGAGTGTCAAGGCAGAACATGTGCTGCTTTGCATGCTTCGTCAGGGGCAATTGAACTTTTCCACCACCTTCAAAAGGAGTACACAATGGACTACAAAATGGGATGAAGGAGTACCTTAAAATGCTTAATATGCTTCACCAGCACGATCAAAAAAAATATTAAAGCCAAACCAGGAACTAAAATTTGAGTATTATAGTAAAACTTCAATATCAACTGTAATTTTCAAGTGCTTGAAACTGAATATATTCATTATAATATACATATTTAATTAATATATATACCATTTTTAGCGTTTTTGTATTGAGCTGTCAAACCTAACCACAGTACACTGTGGTTCATCCAAAAAAAGAAGAAAATTATAGTCCTGACTTAGGGACAGATCCTGCAGTTCATCAAAGTTGCTCTTGTTACCGGAACATTTTTATCTCTAAGTAAGCCAACACATTTCTCTCTATCTCTCTCTATCACTCTCTCTCTCTCTCCCTCACCCTCTCTGTGACTTCCTACATCCTGAGGGAGGATGACAGAGTTGAAAATGTTTTAATAATTGATATCCTCCCACATACACCACAGAGAGGGGCTCTTCTCTGTGTCTTTCTCCTCTGACCACTGTCCCCCACCCCCACTCTCACCTTCCTCCTCCACAGCTGCTAATACCTCAACTGTGACTGAACATGGCAGACTCCTCTTTCTCATGAACTCTTTCCATGTACCATGCAAGGGCCGCTGCCAGCGGTCAGATGAATGTTGTGAGGTATGTCGCTCAAACTGCAGCAAAAAGTGCTGGGGGTGTTTTCCTCCAAATTACACCAGAGAGGCAAATAAAGGAAATATGCAGGTGTCAAATAGTGAGAACAGAAATGAACAGAAATGGCTTACCTTTCAGCAGTTTCACCCGTGTGGCGTGAGGGGAGAGCTCAAGCGCGGAGAGATGCAAGAGAGTGGTTTACTCACGCGGTTATTCTGTGAACGCTCTGAAAACACAGAGTTAGAAACCCACCAGGATTCATTGTTCGCAAACATACACAGCAACAGAGTACTCACGGTTCTGATGATGGTTGGAAGCTGGGTGTACAGGACTCAATGTCTGAGCAAAGTGGAAGCTCCCACTTCCTGTTCAAATACCGTGACGCGTAATTCACCTTGACCTTGATGCGCCACGTGGCTGTGTATATGATAGTACCCCCCCTCCAGGACCGGCTCCCGACGGGACCAGGCTGAGGCCATACCCGACGACGGTAGTCCTGCATGAGAGCTGGGTGAAGGATGAACCGTCCAGGAACCCAGGACCGCTCCTCTGGGCCGTAGCATCGCAGTCGCCACAACTGTGGCAGGGCGAGTCCAGGATCCGGCGGACGGTATAAGCAGGACCACCATTAATAATGCGGGGGGGCGGGGTATCCGTCCGGGGTGCCTAAGGAAGATGGATCCTGGACAGGGCATCAGCTTTGTTGTTTTTTTTACACTGGATGGTAGGAGATGTTGAACTTGAACTGCTCAAAGAACAGGGCCCAACGCACCTGCGGGGGGTTCAATTGTTTTGCCTGCTGGATGCCAATGAGGTTCTGATAGTTGGTCCAGACTACAAATGGGTCATGGCCGCCCTGAAGCCAGGGATGCCACTCTTCCAGAGCCCACTTGATGGCAAACAGCTTGCGGTCCCCTACCCCGTATCGCTGTTGAGTGGGAGTAAAAGTTTCTGGAGAAGAAACTGCATGGGTGCAGTTTCTGGTCTGGACTGTTTTGGGAGAGAACGGCTCCTGTGCCCACATCGGAGACATCCACTTCCACAATGAACGGGTTGGCAATGTTCAGATGGATGAGGATGGGTGCTGAGGAAAACAGGTGGCAGAGATGATGAAAGGCGGTGATGGCTAAAGGTGGTGGTCGAGGGTCTGGTGAGAGCAGTCAGAGGTGCTGCAACTGAAATGAAGTCTCGGATAAAGCGGCGGCAGAAGTTCGCAAACCCCAGGAACTGCCAGATCTATTAAGCATAGTGGGTAAAGGCCAACTACGCACAGAGCTCAGCTTCTGGGGCTCCATGGCCACACCCTGAGGGGAGATGACAAACTCCAGGAATGTGGTGGAACGCTGGTGGAAAGCGCAACACCCTGAGGGGAGATGACAAGCCCCGGAATGTGGTGGAACGCTGATGGAAAGCTCCAACTTGCGGTAAAGTCGGTGGGCCAGCAACCTATTTAACACTGCTCAGACGTGCTGGAGATGTTCTTTATCCATCTTCGAGTATATGAGGATGTCATCCAAATATGTGAAGATCCAGTGAGCCAGCATGTCCCGTAGCACATCATTGATCAATCTCTGAAAGGCTGCTGGACTATTGCACAACCCGAATGGCATAACGAGCATTTCATTCTGGCCAATGGGAGTTTTCCACTCATCACCCTCCCTGATGCGGACCAGATTATATGCATTATGCAGGTCCAGTTTGGTGAAGATGGAGGCACCGGAGAGGGCGTCCAGGGTGGGGTCCTTAAAGGTGATATGGTTGAGACCTCAATAGTCAACACGGGGATGGGGGCCGCCATCCTTCTCATTAACGAAGGAAAACCCCACGGTCGCCAGGGAGGAGGAGGGCCAGAGAGTGCCCTGGCGAAGGCCCTCGGTGACGAACTACTCCTTCTGTTCATCCTTAGAGAGGGCGTACAGGCAGCCACGGGGTGGAGACATACCGGGCTGGAGGTCTATGACGAGGTCGTAGGGTCGATGAGGAGGCAGACCGTGCAAGATGAAATGGGGCTGTGTTGAATGGGCCGACCGCCGAAGGCGGTGATGTTGAACGGCCAGGATAACGCCTCCATTTTCAGCCCCAGCTGGACAGCAAAGGAAAGGTCAATAATGTTGCCGGCCACCCCTAAATCTGCAAAGGCGTCGACACTGACCTATTTGTGGCTGGGCTGGAGGTGAGCGTGAACCAGGGACCGGGAAACTTTTAGGTCTGTGGAGGTGATGGCAAATAACCCAGATGAAGACCTCCTCATCTTCACTGGGTCATGGCGTTTCCCGGACGGAGGAGACAGATAGCTCGGTGGTGTTCAGGAGAAGTGCAGTAGGCGCAGAGCCCCTCGCAGTAGCATTGGGTCCGCTCTGCCTGGCTCAGTGAGGTGCGCCCTAAATGCATGGGTTCCTGTGCTCCGGCGTGGGCCTCCGACGGAGGTGGAGGGTCGGGGAAGTTGGGTACGACCCAAAATGGTGGCACTGAAGGCGTGGGCAGCAGGGCACGAGGGTCTGCCCAGAGACGAGAGCTGACGCACATATCTATGCACAGACACAGCTGGATCAGGTCTTCTACAGTCTCTGGAAGCTCCCGCCTGACCAGTAGATCTTTAATACGGGCAGACAGCCCCTCGTAGTAGGCCGTCCGGAGTGCTGAATTGCCCGAAACTGTCTCTCAGACATTCTGTCATATAACGAGAACAGAAATGAACAGAAATGGCTTACCTTTCAGTAGTTTCGTCTGTGTAGCGTGAGGGGAGAGCTCAAGCATGGAGAGACGCAAGAGAGCGGTTTACTCACGCGGTTATTCTCTGAAAACTGTTAGTTAGAAACCCACCAGGATTAGACATTCACAAACATACACAGCAACAGAGTACTCACGGTTCTGATGATGGTTGGAAGCTGGGCGTTCGGGGCTCCCACTGCCTGTTCATATACGTGACGTGTAATTCCACTTGACCTTGACGCATCACACGGCTGTGTATGTGAAAGCAGGTTTACCTGTACTTTGGCTCTTTAACAGATTGTATCATACAAAATCAGAAACTTTGTATGAGATTACTTAATTAGCCCTATTTTGTAGCAGCTGGTCTCATAGAGTTCTTTATACTATATTCAGAATAAAGGGGTGACCTGTGTACTCACTGGGCTTTTTCTAAACAGGCTGGTAAATTATTATTATTAATTTAGTAGATTTTCCTACATCAAAAAATATTTAAATATCTATTCATGTGACATTCTATTGTTGCATGCATGAAAAAGACTTAATACCTTATGTCTGATCTGTGAAACTAGCAGCATTTAAAATCTTACTTACGGGCTACTCTAGTATTGTCATTATGTGCCCAAGGTGAAACAAAAATGGGAAAACCCAGCAAAACTAAGTGTGGGAGCTTACTGAGAGAAAATCAGAAACATACACAGGTTGATACAAGAGAAAAAAGCAGTGCACAGCTTCCGGGCATACTTGCGAAATTAAACACTAAGGAACCCCCAGGTCCGGACCCCAAAGGGGAGGACATGAGGGCAACACCTTATGTGTTGGCGAGCTGCTGGGACCCTTAGGGTGTTGTGAGGAATGAGAAAGCCACTTAATTAAAGTACTTTAACTGTAAGCCTTTATTCACAGTGATATTGTAAAAAAAACTTGTCTCTTGGTGTTTTAAAGTTTTATTTAAAAAGGGTAAAGGTAAGATGTGAAAAAGGTAGCAGGTGTGTTCACAGTGGCACAGTGATCAGCGTATGGATGTGAGTCTATCTCCACTGCCAGAGGGGACCATGATGTTCCCATGGGGCTGGCTTTCTCTCTCCACTGGAGTCAGATCATCTGGCCAGCAGCTCTCTTATCTGTCATTAGCCAAACAGGGGGATATTAGGTAGCTGACCAGTCACCATGGCTGTATTGATGCCCTGTGTTTGCTGTGTGCTGTTTGTGTTGCTCACACAGGATGTAAAGTAATTGCATTTGGAGATTAACAGTGATGTGTGACTGGCTGGCTGCCTTAGACATCAGGGCATTCTGACACTGCTGATAACAAAGCAGAGTGTACATCTTTAATCTGTCAATGGCACAATGAGTGACTTGACTTGACTAGACTTGAATGAGTGAGGAAGCAGGCTTAAAAGATATTCATGTGCACTGGAAGTTATTCACCCACTTATATCTGTCATAAGAATTGGCTCTGGGTATATTGGCTAAGAAAAGAGGGCTCCAGTAGGATTCTGTAATGTGTACTTTACCCAGCTTTGTCCAACATGAGGTCTTCTACTAAATAGAAACTCTCATGAATACTCTCTTAACCTTCTTACAAATGGTTGACATCAGCTGACTAAGGAGTCTGATGCCTATGAAGGCTTTCATGGACTCTATTTACAGCTGCTGCTCACGTAATCAGATGATGAGCAAGTGACCTGTTATACAGCAATAAAGAATGCAAGGGACAGAATCCAGTACACTGATTCTGAGTGGCAATTACAGTATACTGCTGCAACCGCTTATTTAGTTATCAATGCATTTGTACTCCAGTTACACACTGGGCCTAAAACTGTGGAGCCCACAGTAGCCCAGGGATACCCAGGATTATAAGCCACCAGATATACTATAATCTTTCTCTACAGAGCTCATCATCACAGGCTCTCCACACATAATACGTGAGCTCTTAGAAGTTATGGTAGCAACAAGGATCTGTGTTCATTTTTTAGTTGTCACTGTTATAAAGAATCGAGAAATATGGTTTAAGTATTGAATCTATTGTAATTTAATTAAAGATTTCATCCAGTCATTTTGGATCATTTCTATAGGTCCAGATATCATGATATACTCACAATTTAAACATCTACTCGTCATTTCAAGCAATCACAGAAATTAAGGAGTATGACCTTTGGTTCAGCACTTTTTTCAAACATGGTTTCTCCTTAATTGAATTCCACACAGTAGCATGGACTGCTTCTATCACTTTAACACTTGACAACATGACAACTCTATTTTCTTGGAAGAGAACACTAAATGCCAATTCTGTAATACCAGCTGTAATAAAGATCCCATTATAATTAGCCGTTTTCTGACCTATTCTCCTTGAATGAAAGGCCAGTTATGCTCTTCTTCTCTCCCTCCTGGACATGGATGGCTGTGGCATCGTCAAATTGTGATGTAACATTGTTATTTTATCCTAATAATCATCCTACTAAGATATCCATTACATATAAATGGCCATTTTTGTTACATTGGACACATGTTATTCAAAGCAAATCACAATATGAGGACACATTTAAGATTTAGGACGCTACCAGAACTAGAGGAGTATAAAGTGATACATTTTTATCTACAGTGCGAACATTGTGTAATTGTTCCACGCATTAAACCTATTCTATGGAGTGGAGCCATGGGCAGCCACGCAGAGCCCAGGAACCAGTGCGTGGGGTTGATACCTTGCTCAAGGTGCCACTGGTATTCCTGGAATTCAAACCAATAGCATTCAAATTATTGGGGCATTTCTTTAATGACCAGGCAACCACCAAAAAAAAAAGCCAATGCACAATGTTACATCAAGTTCACTTTGTTCTCTGACTGATTCTGTTGTAATACGGTTTTTCCATGACACTGCTTAATGTTGTGCAAAATCCACAGTTACTGCTTCTCAGCATGCAGCAGGCATTCAGATAGAAGGCTACTACAATCCTTGGGGATGTTTAAACAGGTAACCCCTGGAAAGGCCAGGTAGTGAAGCAAAGAGCATTTAGAAAGTAACGGACAACACTGTACATGTCCCAGACAGAGAGCTGATGTGTACATGTAACGTTTACTTCCAGAGCAACTCAGGTTAGCAAATTTAGAGCATGACTTGAAAAAAGACCCTGTGTTCACTGTCATTCATAGAACACTCCATCCTTAAAAGTCGTTGATTATTTCTTAGTCGTGAAGAAGTGGGGATAATTTACATATCATGAGGAACAGAAAAAAACTCTGATGAAGAAAGAAAAGCATAATTTAATTTGCAATATATGTCAATGCAATAACATCTTAATTTCATTTAGACCATTTCTATTTGTCCATTTGAGATTGAAAAATATCTCAATGTCTCAATCTTATAAGACTGACAGGTTCAGTCTAATTACATTTTTCCCAGTCAGCTAACACAAGCTTGCAGGGCAAGACATGTCGCATCTGAAGCTTTCCCATCCATCTGAGCTGTTTCCTGCATATTGTGAGTGTATCTGAATGTTTGATTAGAAATGTACTTGATCACTGTGGAGGGTGCAGAGATCAGATACACCAAAGGGAGGTCAGCTCCTGCACTAATGGTTTAAAACTCAAGACACTGGCAATGACTCAGTGTTGAGAGGGCCCTATACCAGCGCAGCATTTTGAAACATTAAATGTAAATTATTGCTGACCCAAAGCACAACTTCTAATGTGCTAGCTGGCTAATGTTTTGTTAATGTAGGCTATATAACAGAATTTATTTTATAATGTTACTTGAAGATAGCGGTGCACCGTCAAGTCACAGTAACCTCTCTGGGCCCAACATTTTGGTGCACAACGAAATGTTCAGTCAATTTTCACACCAAACCTTCACTCTGAGGTGTTTCAGGACATCAGCTAAACATGTCTACAACTACCAGACTAACAAGAAACACACCTTGAGGACACTTTGGGGAAAAATCACATTGATTATGCAAATCAATCTATTGGAGCAAAGTCACTTGGTAAAAAAAGCAAGATCGATTTGGATGTCATCTGCATAATTATAATAGGACACATATTTGGCCCTTGATTGTCATTGCAGCAGGATGCCATAGTGTTCAAGACAGTATGTGAGTCTGTAGAGCCAATGTTTTGCCTAATATTTAACATTTTATGATTAAAAAAGAATGCAGATGTATTGTATTTGTAGACTGCACAACAGTTCTGGTGGTAATTGACCATGTGAAAGTGTTTACCTCTCTTCCGTGGCAAATAGAGCATGAGTGTTCCTGTCTTAGTGTCTTTTGTTCCTGTTAATGATATTGTTACGATCCAGGGATGAGATCATCAAGGGAAAGGATGGAGCACTCGCGAAAGCTGGTGAACTCACAGGGAGGAATCCTCCACAGCTTTATTCGAGAGCTATAACAGCAGTGGCATGTAATGGGTGCAACACATGCAGCACAGCAAGCTTAAACAACACTAAAACCTGGCCCCAGGCACTAAAAACAGATAAACAAATCTTCTGTTTAACCGAACCCGGTAAACGACCTCCCCCAGTCTCTCCAGCATCATACACGGACCCTCCCAGTGGGTCATTAGTGTGGGCGACAGGCCCCTCTTCCACACAGGACTATAGACCCAGACCTTTTCCCCCACCGCAAAGTCCCGGCCACAAACCCGCATGTCGTAGACCTGCCGTTGTTTGACGTCAGCCTCGGGCAGCACTTGGTGGGTCGGTCCCTGCACCACCCGCAGCCTCTCCCGCAGGTGGTGAAAGTACTTCAGGCCCAGTTTCCCAGGCACCTCTGGCTCGGGTGGGGCCCCGAACACAATGTCCACTTGCGTCCTCAGTTCCCGGCCGAACATCAGCACCACCGAGGAGGACTGCGTGGACTCTTGGACCGCGGTGTGGTAGGACCAGATTACCAGCGGCAGGTCCCAGTCTCTCTGGTGGTCGCTGGTGAGGACTGCAAGCTGCGTGGCAAGGATACGGTTGAATCGCTCCACCAGGCCATCGCTCTGCGGGTGTAGTTGTGTCATTCAGGTCTTGTGGACCCCCAGCCGGCTGCAACACTTCCGCCTCGAGGTTCCAGCCCTGGTCGCTGTGCAGCTCCTCCGGAACTCCGAAGCGGGTGAACATTTGGTTCACCAGAACCCCCGCCGTGGTTGCCCCACTCTGGTCTGGGACCGCGAAAGCTTCTGGCCACTTGTTGAAGTAGTCCATGGTGACTACCACGAA
>JBBMFX010509705.1:0-16735 GCA_037832545.1 Rhabdalestes septentrionalis
TCTCTCTCTCTCTCTCTCTCTCTCTCTCTCTCTCTCTCTCTCTCTCTCTCTCTCTCTCTCTCTCTCTCTCTCAGATTAACCATTCATGCTGAGTGCCCCATGCATCTAGAAGATTTTCCTATGGATGCCCATGCCTGCCCACTCAAGTTTGGAAGCTGTAAGTGTGTTAAATATTTATGTTCTCTTTTTTCAACTTCTCTCTCTTTTATTGGTTACAGCCTTAACATGATTTACTCTGCCCCAGCTGTGGTGATACTTTGGAGTCTGCTTTAAAGGACATAAACATGTTTGCTTCCTGTGCATAGTAGATGCTGTATATAGCCCTTATTTATCTGGTGGAGCTTTAATATCCAGGTTTTAATATTCAGGAAAAAGCTGATATTCACCTCAAATGAGATCTTGTACCAGTCATACTGATGGATTGATGTCCTGAATTGCAAGGACTGATTCAGAAACAGTGTGAATACCTAGGATAACATGAGGATAGGCTGCATTGTTGGAGGGGTCATACATTGATTGGCCAAAACATTAAAACTTCCTGCATACTACTGTCAAACTCACACTCATGCCAGCAAACAGCTTTGACCTAGTCAAGGCATGTGTTTTATTGTGTGAAGTTGTATCTGGTAAGATGTTAGCAGCAGTTCCTTTATGTCATTTTAGTTGCAACATGGGGCCTCCTTGGATCAGAGAATTCATGATATTTAGAAATCAAATAAACACCTCGAACAATTTGTCTTGTTCCTCAAAGCATGCCTGAACCATTTTTTGCAGGTAGAATTGGTCTGCAGAATTGTTTAGGTAGGTGGAACAATGTCCAAGTAACAACCATATAAATGCCAGGACCTAAGGTTTTCCAGTCGAGTATTGCCCAGAACATCACACTGCCTGTTCACATTCTACCCATAGTTCATCCTGCTTCCTTTTTTCCTAAGGTAAGCATTGCATACACATCAGAGCAGTCCATCATCATCTGACGTGCACTTGTCCACTGTAGGCACTATTAATAGTGTACATGGGTCAGCATGGGCATTCTAACCACCCTGTGGCTGTGAAACCCAATTTGCAGCAAAATGTGTCACTCAGATATTAAGGCTTGTCATTTTTCCTACTACCAACACATGAGCTGACTGTTTAAATATTGTATTCATAGTCATTGCCTTCATATTCCCTCATTGCATTTTATATTGTATTTTATGTCTTTGAATTGAACTAACTGAATAAATTATATAAAAGGGTTTCCATGGTGTTTCACACAACCTGATAATACAGCCTTGCACTTAATCTTAGCTTACAGATCTAAACGACACAGCATCATAGTGACCAGAGACATACAGGCCTACTGTGAGTTGTATCATTATTGATATCAGTACATAACTTTTAAACACTACTCTTAAGGCTTTTCTGACCAGGCATAGCATGATAACACAGGTAACCTAAATGAATGTTTACACACAGCCAGCATTGATTCTTCAGTCATACCAGGCTCCAATAATGCCGCAGACATAACAGACCTTTTATTCAGTATTTTTATGCATATTGCAACATGTAGAGCTCATTGGTAGTGCAAAAAATTGGACTATATAATCCATGACAACCTTCCTTGTATAGGACCACACTTCCTTAGTTAATTAATGGAGTTCAAAAAAGAATAGTCTCATTTGTCTTTTAAATGTGACTTATTAAGCACCAATGACTGAAATCATGAGTTTCTTGGATACAAAGACGAGGCATTTTGAAGCATTTAGTGATCACCTCAGGCAAAAACGACTCATGTGGCAAGTGCGTTCATGTGTGGAACGTCAGGCGAGTTGCGTACACAAAAAAGATGGTCTTAGCAATTTAATGGGGTAAAAAGCTTCATGTGATTTAGTTAGTTAGTTATATGGACATCAATTAGTTATGCTGGTAACCCACTGAGCTGTGAATGTATGGAGTGATATCATTTGTAAATGTGAGCAAAATCAGTTTCCTACCTTGTTCTTCTGAAATATGCAAGTTTGGATACTAGAGACTGCCAAGATGCTATCCTGAATAAAACAAAATCTGCTCAGCTGCCCTTTTCCCCTGCACCCCCACTCTGTTCAGGTCAGCACAGGGAGCTCTCATCTGAACTTGCTGCCTATCAATGAAAATTGGCCTGAAAAGACGGCAAACAATCGTCTCCTTTAACACAGTCTCTGTACAGTTGGCGTGTAATTAGCAGCTTTTGTTAATTGCTGCCAATGATGAGTGCCTCCCCCCACCTCTTCCCTCCACTCTCTTCCAGTATCCTAATCATTTTCTATTCTGTTTTCGCTTACTCTATGCCCATCAAAGTGTGCTTAAAATGTGCAATCATATGGCCCCTTTTCAAAAACATATTCTGCCAATTCCCAACTTTTAAAACAGCAAGGGAAAATTGCAGAAATGTTGTATTTGTTTGTGTGTTTGTTTGTAAGTATGTTTATTCATTCAGCATTGGGAATATTTTTCTTCCACAGGGTGTTATAATTTCAGTGGGGTTCTCTATTTGTTTTTCATTTGGGGATCTTTTAGGAGAGGAAAATATGCTTTACACAGGATCAATCCTTTATTCTTTTGTTTGCATCCTTGTCTTTTGATTTTGTTTCTTTTTTCTTTCTTTTATGTAACTGTGTGGGTAGTACAATGCAGAGAATTTCGAATACATAACATCATCAGTAATATCCCCTTTAACTTATTAAATCTACAATTAATTGTATTAACATGTGGGCATGGAGCTTTTTGCATGCTGCTATTTTTTCCATTACAATATTAAATATAGCCTATACTGTTTATCAATGGTTTCATTGTAATTATTTCACTGTAAGAAATTTTAATTTTTGATGTCTCATCCAAGTTAAAATGAAAGGTTAATGATATGTGCCTCCTCAAAATGAAAATGAAAAATTTGTCATTCCAAAAAACAAAAACCCTGAGTTTATGTTACTTGTTCTGTTATTATGTTATGCATGTTCCATCATCTGTATGATGAATGTGACAGCAGCACATAAAAATCACCTTTTAAGTAAAAATCTAAAATTTTAAATTTGTACAGCTCATTTTTTTCACTGCATTAAAAGGATCATTAGAGTTGGATCATCTCTGTCAAAACAGGAAATTGTTTGAGGCAATACAAATTTATGTGCCATGTGTCACCATGCAGTTACTCGCCATCATCCTCAACATAATGGTTTTTAGACTGGCTGTTTCAGAAGCAGAAGTGTGGAGAACAAATGTTCTGGAATTAAAAAGCAATGATGGAGTTAAAAATGGATTCTCAGGTAAAGGAAAAAAAAACAGTAGAGCTGGTCCCCATCTGCACTGTTGTGTAGTTTTTCTGTGTTTTTCATATATATTGTGATACTGAGAAACCGGGTTTCATAAAAATGAATACCATAAAAGCCTAAAATTGTCAAAGAATATAAAATTGGTACACATTTTATTCATTTCAAGATATTAAAAAACGTTAGTCAAATAATGGAAATAGGTTGCTGTTCCAAGATTAGTATAGAAATATTACAGTCTTGTTCTCAGTTGAATTTGTGGAGGTGATTTAGGGAGAGAGTAACCTTTGCCACTGGGTTTCCTTATACAAAGTAGTTAGATATAAATTTAAATAATTCTTAATTTCAGGCTTATAAAATTAAAAATGCTTCCATTTTTTTCTTAATCTTATGCTAGCATCATTATTAGGCTGAAATAATTATGACATCAGAATAAGGAGTGTTCCTGCCTGTTTTGAATTAAACCTGGCATCTACACTAACACTTTCAGTATTGGATGCCTTTGTCTTATGTCCAGTTCTTATGAAACCATGGAAGGCCATAGTGAACATAGTTAGGGCTGCAGACCTGTCTATCCACCAGACAAATGGATATGTTTTAAGCTTAATACAGTGCAACAGCTCTGTTCTATAGCAATACTCTGTAAATATAGGCAAAAAATTCCAGATTATTATCACTTTCATATTTGGCAATTCTTGCTAGATTGCATGGGATATATTGGTAAGGTTTGCAGTCTCATGATGCATTATGATGCAGTGTTTCATTGTATGCATAAATGTTCAGATTTTGACATCACAACCTCCTAATTTAGAGGATCCTGTGATTAAAATGACCAAACTACATAATAACCCATTGAGTTTGGAACATGGTTATTTATCAGGAATTAAAAAATATAAGTTTTTATATTTCCACAGGAAAATAGTTTCTTCAAAAGGAAAGCAGTTCAGATCTTATTTCTTAAATGTCAACTATCTACACATTAGTAGTATCTGATTTCTACATTTATTTTTGTATGACTATTTATTTCTATTGGTAGTTTCTCTTTACTGCCTATAACTAAACATTTAAGATTGATAGGCCCTTTACATGGAGATGACTGCATGTAAATAATAAGAGTTTACCAAGGAACTATGAAGAATGGGCAGAATTAGAAAATTGTGGAGCATTTATGTCTGTGATATGAACAGGTTTTAAATATCTTGCTCTTCTGAGATTTTGATATTTATTGCATTTTATCTCCTAACTTAATTTAAGGCTCCATGTGTGTAGAAAGCCAGTAATATTGTTGCCCTTTTCACTTTCAGTAGTTACCTGAGAGCACACAGGGTGTAAATATGCCTCAGCACAAACACTGGTAGCATTAATGTTGATGCATTTAGCCTAAAGTTTTCTCACTGACCATCAAAATTAAATTAGCAAACCATGCCCTGGTTTGCGAAGAACATATCTGGTATTAAGCCTTACTACTGTCCCCCTTCCCTTTGTTTGCTCTGTCTACTATTGATGAGTGTGTGTGTGTTTGCGTGTGTGTGTGTGTGTGTGTGTTCATGTGCATGTGCATGTGTGTACAGCTGTATGTTTCTGCATTTGCCTAAATTAAAATTATTTCAGCATTTTTTTCCATGATGACCCCCCTCTGTAGTAGATTTTTCTGATTTATACACGTTAGATTCCGTGTAGCATAGTTGTAATCTAATAAAGAATTTATTAATATTGATTGTTCTCATCTTTTCATAAGCTGTGTATAGAGGCACTATATATGGAGAGGCAATAGTCGACGGCAGCTGAGGTTAGTCGACTAGTCCTTCTGTTTTTTTTTCTCTCTCTCTCTACCTTTGTTTGTGGACATAATGCAGTCTCTGTCTCTGATTGGCTGATGCTGACACGCGTTACTTTTAACTAATTACTATAGTCCCTTCATAAAAGGGGCGGAACCGTTCGCATGTAGAATGGAGTGTAAACACGACACCACAACAAGACGAGAGACGGTATCAGAGAACAGAGACACATAGCACACGCAGTGGTGTAATTATAGCAAGTTCAGCAAGTACAGTCGCACACGAGCTTGTGATCTCTCGGGGCCCGTCACTACCCCAGACCCACCTCCTTAAAAAAAAAAAAAAAAAAAAAGACTCAGCATTAAAAATCCAACCATCAAATAAAAACGTGCGTAATTCAGGTGTGCAGCGGTTTGCAGAAAGCTCCAGTAAAAAGAAAGCGGAGCGGAGCGGAGATGCGTGGCTGCCATGAAGCACCTTCAGCCACAAGATGCTAAATCTCGGGCTGTTTCGTTTTACTGCAGAAATTACAGCAGCACGCACATAGTACGGTATTTTTGTATTTATAATTGCAATCTATATAAACTATCTCTGTGCTTCTTGTTCTTTGCGGAGAGGATTGTAGTCACCCTTAATGTGTATTGCATATATCAAAAGGTAAACATCCTCGGGATAAATCTGAAACAGTATAAGGGCCCAGATTGAATTTTCGCACCTGGGCCCATGAATATGTTGTTACGCCACTGAGCATACATGTGAAGATCCTTCACTCTAGACACACCAACAGTACAGAGACGTGCGGAACCTGCAAACGGACTTAAAGATAAACAATACCGCATTCTGCACGGCGTCTGAAACAGCACAGCTAGCTAACATGCTAACGCTAGCACTGAAGAGAGTCGTCCAGACCAGAGGAGCTGAGCGGCGCCACAGCTTAAACTGTTCCCAATTTCTGTTTACACTTACATTTACCAGAACACTCAAGGCATCAGTCTCAGTTTTGTTTAGATTAATTGTCATGTTGACTGTTAATGTTACTGAGAACTTTAATAAAATTTGCTCATTGTTGGACACCCGTGTTCCTGCGTGTGTGACGCCATCAGGACTAGTCGAATCGACTATCTTACACTAATGTATATATTAGGGCATTAACGTCTTCAGATTTTTTCAATCGGAATCATTTATCAATTAGTCTACTTGAATTAGTCGAGGCGGTCTATACAGTTGAAACCAAAAGTTTACATACACTGTATGAAGAGACATATACCTTTTTTCTTTCTTAGTGTCTGATATTAAATCATACAAAACCCTTTCAGTTTTATTCCTAAAATCATTCCCATTTCCTATGATGTCAAGAGAATGTGTGAGAGAATTTTAGAGATTTTTTTATAACTTTCTTCAAATTCAACTGTTGACATACATTTGCTTAGTATTTGGTAGAATTGCCTTTAAACTGAATGACTTGATGCAAACACTTCCTTCCACAAAAGTTTAATGACATTTTGGCCCATTCCTCCTGACAGAACTGGTGTAACTGAGTCAAATTTGTAGGCCGAGTTGCTCTCCCACATCTTTTTAGCTCTGACTACAAATTTTCTATGGGATTAAGATCAGGGGTTTGTGATTGCCTCTCCAGAACATTGACTTTGTTATCCTTAAGCCATTTTGTAAACAGTTTTGCAGTGTACTTAGGGTCATTGTCCATTTGGAAGACCCATTTGCACCCAAGCTTTAACTTACTGCCTGATGTCTTGAGATGCTTCAATATTTCAACATGCTGTTCTTTCTTCATGATGCCACCTATTTTGTGAAGTGCACCAGTCCCTCCTGCAGCAAAACACTCCCACAGCATGATGCTGCCATCTCCGTACTTCACAGTTGGGATGTTGTTCTCAGGCTTGAAGTCTTCCCCCTTTTTCCTCCAAATATAACGATGGTCATGATGGCCAGACAGTTCAATTTTTGTTTCGTCAGACCACAGTACATGTCTCCAGAAATTAGGGCCTTTGTCTCTGTGTGTATTTGCAAAGTGTAATCTGGCTTTTTTTATGTTGCTTTTTGAGTAATGGCTTTTCCTCGCTGAGTAGCCTTTCAGCACATATCGGTACAGGACTCGTTTAACTGTGGATAGTGGTACACTCTTGCCAGGTTCATCCAGCATCTTCACAATGTGCTTTTGTTCTGGGATTGATATGCACATTCTGCACCAAAACACGTTAATATCTCAAACTCAGGAGCCGTCTCCTTCCTGAGTGTTATGATGGCTGGACATTACCATGTGGTTTATACTTGCGTATAATTGTTTGAACAGATGAACGTGGCACCTTCAGGCATCAGGAAATTGCTCCCAAGGATGAACCAGTCTTGTGGAGGTCCAAAATTCTCTTCTTGATGTCTTGGCTGATTTCTTTAGACTTTCCCATGGTGTCACAAAAGGAAGAAGTGTGTTGAGGTGTGCCTTTAAATATATCGATAGGTGTGCCTCCAATCAACTCAAGTGGTGTCAGTTAACCTATCAGAAGCTTCCATGACATAATCATCTGGGCTTTCCCAAATAGTTTAAAGGAATAGTAACCTTAGTGTATGTAAACTTTTTACTTTGAAGAAAGTAATAAAAAAATTCTCTCACACATTATTTTGACATTTAGCAAATAGGAATGATTTTGGGAACCTGAATGGACCTTAAACTGAAAGGGATATATGTCTTTTTATGCAGTGCATGTAAACATTTGGTTTCAACTGCATATATTTAAATTATACAGACTGGTAGCAATTAAAATTGTTAAAATTGCTAAATTATATTGTCTTAGAAAACCAACTAACTCAAGTGTTAGCTGTATTATTAACTCATTTAAAACGTTTTTACATATATACGATCTAACACAAAAACATACTGGAATAATTGTGTGTGTGTGTGTGTGTGTGTGTGTGTGTGTGTGTGTGTGTGTGTGTGTGTGTGTGTGTGTGTGTGCTGAAAAACTCTCTTTAGTTTTTAAAACTTAGTTTAGTATTTCTCACAGAAAATTACTGCATTAACACATGTTTTGCTATCCACATGTTTATTCCCTTTTTGTGTGTATTGGAACAAAACCAAAACAAGAGGGAAAAAAGCAAATTTGACATATCATCACACAAAACTCCAAAAATGGGCTGGACAAAATTATTGGCACCCTTAAGTTCATATTTGGTTGCACTCCCTTTGGAAAAAAGAAACTGAAATCAGTCTCTCCCTATAACCATCAATAAGGTTCTTACACCTCTCACCTGGAATTTTGGACCACACTTGCTTTGCAAACTGCTTCAGGTCTCTAATATTGGAAGGGCGCCTTCTCCCAACAGCAAATTTGAAATCTCTCCACAGGTGTTCAATGGGATTTAGATCTGTTCTCATTGCTGGCCACTTCAGAACTCTCCTGCACTTTGTTCCATTCATTTCTGGAGCTTTTGAAGTATGTTTGGGGTCATTGTCCTGCTGAAAGTCCCAAGATCTAGGATGCGAACCCAGCTCTCTGACACTGGGCCCTACAGTGCACCTCCACCATGTTTGACTGTAGGTACTGTGTTATTTTCTCTGTAGGCGTCATTCCAGTAGACTGATATGCTTTACCAAAAAGCTCTATCTGGGTCTCATCTGTCCAAAAGGTATTTTCCCAAAAGGATTTTGGCAAAGTATAGTCTTGTCTCTGTGTCAGCAGTGGGGTCCTCCTGGATCTCCTGCCATAGCGTGTTTTAAATCAAATGTGGACAGATGTTTCACGTTGACACAGATGCTCCCTGAGCCTGCAGGAAAAACTGAATTTTTTTGGAACTTGTTTGCAGCTGCTTATCCACCACCCGGACTATCCTGCGTTGCAACCTTTCATCAATTGTTCTCTTCAGTCCCCCTCCAGTGAAATTAGCTGCAGTGCCATGGGTTGCAAACTTCTTATTAATGTTGGGCACTGAGGACAAAGGCACATCTAGACCTCTGGATATGGACTTGTAACCTTGAGATTGTTGATATTTTTCCACAATTTTGGTTCTCAGGTCCTCACACAGTTATCTTTTCCTCTTTCTGTTGTCCATGCTTAATGTGGCACACACAGACACACAATGCAAAGATTAAGTGAGATTTGTTCCTTTTTATCTGCTTTCAGGTGTGATTTTTATATTGCCCACACCTGTAACTTGCCCCAGGTGAGTTTAAAGGAGCACTACATGCTTGAAACAATCTTATTTATCCACAATTTTGAAAAGGTGCCAATCATTTTGTCCAGCCCATTTTTGGAGTTTTGTGTGACATTATGTTGAATTTGCTTTTTTCCCTCCTGTTTTTGGTTTGTTCCAATACACACAAAGGGAATAAACATATGTAAAGCACATTTTAATGCAATACTTTTCTGTGAGAAATACTTGATTTTCCGGCAAAATTTCAGGGGTACCAACAATTTTGTCCACGTGTGTAAGAACATGGTTATGCAAGGCTTTACCATTTTTTTGAATGACAAAACAGCTGTGGTGGAGTTCTTCGCATGTATAAAGCCCTGGAACAAAACATAAAGCAAAACATAGAGGCATGGTCCTTATCGTTGAGCTTTTTTACTGTAAACGTATTGGCTTGATTTAGTACACGTTAGCCATATTTGCTGTAGGATCCTTCAAAAAAACTTGAAATTTGATTTTTGATTGATATGTTGACTTTGATATGACTTGTTCATGTAATTAATTCCAAAGGAACTTACCATATTTCAATAAAAATATAACTCTTTTTGTTTGTCTCTCTCAGATGCCTACACAAACAATGAGGTGGTCTATATCTGGACAGCGGATGATGAGAAGTCAGTGTCAGTGGCTCCAGATGGTTCTCGTCTCAACCAGTATGACCTGCTGGGCCATGTCATTGGCAAAGAAACCATCAGCTCCAGCACAGGTATTCTGCAGTAGCTTTCCCCTAATCTGGAAAAAAGTATGGGAAGGTGGTCACAGAAATGTGTAAAAATCAATTTGTGCCCAGAGCAAGGCAATCGTGGACCTACTGTCACATCAAGCTGAGTAAGGGATGCACAGCTGCCAGTTTCTTTTTCCATTCTTTATTTCAACTGTGAAAACCAAAAGGTACAAAGGCTTTAACAACCCAGAACCTTCAAACGGTACATATGAGGGGATAATGATTGCGGACCAATCAGGGTTCATTGTAGAAAGACTCTTAAAAACAGAGGTAAAACACAAAGAAATCGAACTCCTCTGGATCACTTACAAATATGCTGCATCAACCATGAGTGTTTTCTATGGAAATAGAGAGAATGTAAAAATAACAATAATATATTTTCTTAAATTCCATTAACTGATTGTGTGGCTTCATTTGAATGTGTAAAACATTTTAATAAATCTGGACTTCACCCCAAGCTGTTACACAGTGCTGGTGTATATGAGAAATGCTTTGCCTCAATAGTACGGACCCTAATATTCTAGAAAATATCCTTGAACCGCATAGTGAAAACCTTGTGCACAATACACTTTAAAACACTAACTTCAGGAATTTTACTCTCATCTGTCAGCAGCTGAAGCCTGATTTACCTTCCTTTACCACAGAACTTGACCTAAGCATATCTAATGACCTATACTGATTTGGAGGACATGCACAGACCCCTACAGCCATATTAGAATTTATTTTACAAAACATCACTTTTTGCTTTGTGAGCAGCCATTCATATTGGATAAATAAATTTTCCCTCCCATTCTTTTTCTGTTTTCTTTTTGTCTGTAGTAGCCTGGCATACACTTACAAATTCCATTTGTGTCCATTTGTAAAGTAATTTATCTGGCCTGCTTTGCAAGCGGCAAGCTCATCGATTGCTTTCTGCTGCATTTATTGAGGCCACTGCGGCCTTGTCACTGGAGGAAGTTCATCTTGATTGTATATGTGTGTGTGTTTGTTTCTGTGTGTGTGTGCATGCTGGAGCAATGTGTTTCTCAGTTATTACCCTATGGTGACAAACTCTTAGCCTTCAAATAGTATATGTATTCAGAGAAATTATTGACTTTATGACTTCAGAGGAGGTTAAGTCTAAGACAATATATATATTGTAGTGGAGTTGGGCTAGGGAGGGCTTTCCCAGCATGCATTGCTCCTGCCTCCTCATGTTATTGTTGTTTCTGTGTTATTGTGAGGTTATTTTGTGTAGCTGGGGGGTAGAATGTGTTATTGTGTGTATTTGGTGTGTTTATGTGTGTGTTGTATTGTTTTTGGCATGTTTTATTGTGATTTAGAGAAGAGGTACACAGTCTACTGTGAGTACGTAGATCTGTGTACCTGGGGGTGGGTTATGTGTTTGTGGAGTGAGCGGTGATGCATGTGTGTTAACCCTTTACATGCTCCTACTGTTCTGAGCTCTGAATAAAGGCTGTGGAGGTTTCCTCCATCTGAGTTCACCTTATCTCTCGAGTGCTCTGGTGGACATGGCGGTCCAGGTTGCCTTGTCGCTGGAAGGAGAAGGCCTGTGGGTTCTGGATGATCTTCGGCTGATGGAGCAAGGAGTGTGGTCGGAGATCGAGGGCGCCTTGCGATGCCGATTTACGCGACACGTGCCATAGGAGAATGCAATCGCCCAGTTCGTGAACCAGCAGCGACGTGAAGGGTGCCACACGGTGGGACTGTATGAAAAAGGGACTTCCGAGGTGGGCTTGGGTTGTCCGTGAGGATCATCATAATCATGGGGCAGAGCGTGGCCATGCAGGGTCAGAGGACTGTGCGCGTACTGATTGTCAGCTTTGTGTTCGAACATCCATTCCTGGAGGGACCCATCCAGGATCGTTGCATCATGGGGCTGGACTTGCTGCAGCGGTTGGCGGTGGTCGTCATGTGGTCGGGTTGACCGTGGGGGTTGGAGCCAACCATCGTCCGCTCCGTAGTGGGAACCGCAATGGGGCCGATGGGGCAGGTGTGCAGCCAGGAGCCGTGGCTGGGGGTGTGTCGCAGCCGATTCCGTCACCTAACCAGCAGGTGATTGACCAGTTGTTCGAGCGTAGTTGCATAGGGTTAAACAGTGCTCAGAGGCAGCAGCTTCATCAGCTCTTAGACGAGTTTGTCGAAATCTTGGTGGCTGACGAAAGGGCCTGCACACACACTAATCTAGTCCAACACAGTATCAACACCGGGGACGCGAACCCCATTCGTCTGTGACCTCTGCGGCTTCCCATAGACAAGCGGGCCCCTGCGGAGGAAAAGATTCATGATTCGTGGCAGTTTTATGTGGACTACCGGTGCCTCAATATGGTAACGCCTAAGGATTCCTATCCACTTCCCCATATTGATGAGGCACTAGATTGTGTATCAGGCTCTTCGTGGTTCAGATCCCTGGACCTACAGAACAGCTACTGGCAGATGGAGTTAGCTCCTGAAGTGCAACCCAAAATGGTGTTTAGTATCGGGCAGGGCCTTTGGGAGTTCCGGGTTATGCCGTTCGGGTTGTGTAACACTTTGGCCATGTTCGAGCGGCTCATGAAGTACTTGGGGACATTCCACACTTGTGCTGTGTGGTTTACCTCGATGCTCTGTTGGTCCATGCGCACAACTTTGAGTCTGAGCTGGGAAACCTTCGAGAGGTGTTTGTAACAATCCACCATGGCAAACTAAACCTCCATCCAAAAAAATGTCATTTGTTCTGCCGCCAAACTGAGTTCTGGGGCATGTGATTAGTGAGGAGGGCATCACCACTGATCCAGGAAAGGTTGCTTCAGTAAAGGACCGGCCCGTGCCAGCTAACATCCGACAACTACCGGCGTTTCATCTGGGATTTCGCCACCATTGTGAGCCCGCTACACCGGGACAGCTTTGTGAACACGCATTCACGTCTTTGAGGGCTGCATTAGTCTCCACTCCTGTGCTGGCTTATCCAGATGTTCAGCAGGCTTTTGTGCTACATACTGATGCTAGCGACGTGGGTCTGGGGGCCGTGTTGTTGCAGACGGAGGACCAGGTCGTAGCTTATTTTAGCCGCTCCCTATCACGGGCCAAGAGAAACTACTGCGTGACACGTCGCGAGTTGCTGGCTGTCATAGCCGCACTTAAACATTTTCTGCCGTAACTTTATGGGCAGAAATTCTGCCTCAGGTGGGACCATGCATTGCTCGAGAGCCCCCTTGCAGGACAATCAGGTGGGGGCACCCATGTGGAGAGTGTTGCAGTTGACGTCCTAGATTTTCGGTCACTGAGCGGGGAAATCGGTTCATGGTATTCACCATGGACTATTTCACCAAGTTGCCAGAAGCTTTCGCAGTCCCGGACTAAAGTGCGGCAATCACTGCAGGGGTCTTGGTGGACGAAATGTTCACCCGCTTCAGAGTTCCAGAGGAGCTGCACAGCGACCAGGGCCAGAAGTTCGAGGCGGAAGTTGTCCACAAGACCCGGACAACTCCTCTCCACCCACAGAGTGACGGACTGAGGAGGGGGCCCAGACTGAGGACGAGCCTGTGTCCCCTGGCCCCTCAACACCTGCGGACAGTGACGCTGGGGGTAGGCCGCACCAGCAGCGCCGTCAACCATGACGCCTCATGGATTTTGAGGTAGACTAGTGGCTAGGGGTTTCCATGTCTCGGGACAGAAATGCAGGGGGATCCATTACCCTGCTGACTGAAACCAGATTTAGGGTTCATTTGAATTGGCAAGAAATTATAGTCTATTTTTGTTGCCAACACGGCTGATCTTGATGTTAAAGTCTGACTGAGGCAGTGGCTTCCAAGCTCTTTTCTTACAGACTCCCGCTTTACTTCTTTCAGTTCTTTCTTATATACTTCCTGTAGAAGAGTATGCATGGAATCATTCAGTGTTTCATAACACTGTTTCAGAGTGATGAATAATATTAAAAGCATCCTCAATTTTTCAGTTTGAGAGGTATTTTTCTATAAGCCTAATGTAGTTAATGTGTTAAAAACCTATACATCATTGTACATATTGTACACATCAAACTGCATTCAGTTAAGTAATCTGCTTGTGTGGTTTATGACATTGTATGATAGGATAGCTCTACTGTTAACTACATTACAGACAAATTAAAAAACAAATGACATTGTTGATATTCTAAATAAAAATTACACAAACTCTAAAGTAAACAAACATACATATGTTTCTGTGTATTGAGTTACATAAAAAGTAACATATTGCATAAATTGATTTCAATTAATCACAAAAAATTACATGTTAAATCGAGAAGGGCTACCATGCCATTCTGTGCATGTGCAGTGATGTAGTGTGGATTATTAATTCACTCATTTGCCAAAATGTATTTAAAGATAAATACGTAACTTTTTACAGCAAAGATTAATTTAGATGAGTTACTCAGCGAGATTGTAATTAAGTTGATTAATTTTTTAAACACATGCAACAATTATTGAAAATTATTTGCTGCAATTTTTCCCCTTGTGATATTACAGGCACCTTAACATGAGACATATAAATTGCATTCTAAATCAGCAAGCATTTTGTGCAAGACAAAATTGGCTTCTTGGGTTCATTCAAACATCCCCTGTGTAAATTGACTGTACCATGATGGTGCTGCTTTGAATAAACTCATCTCTGGGCAAAGCAAACTTTCTCAGCAGAGCTAAAATTGCTCAAATCTATCCTTTGGTTTGTTGTTGGGAAGTAAGGACATCTATTTGTTCTGTTTTTGTCAGGTTAATTGTCTCTTTCCTTCCAGTGCCCAAGGATGCAAGAACAGACAGATCTCTGAATTGCCACCCCTGGTCATGTTCCAACCAAAAAGGGGCAGGGTGTAGTTATAATTGGAGAGTTCAACGAGAATGAGGCAGGCCTTTTTTCATGCTTATGAATAGTTTTTTGTTATTTTATGTAGAATTATATTTACATTCATTATGTAATATTTTGGCAGGTGATACTAAATGTGAGTGATGTTTCATTTAAATGTTGTATGCTTGTTTGGTTTTACCCATACCATAAATAAATGAAAGCTATAGATTACACTATGCTCCTAAACACTGCACCACTAATCAGTTGATTCCAAATTCACCAGTGTTTTATGGTGGATGAACCCAATCGCAGAGATATTCTTAAAAACACAGTGATAAAATTTCATGATACTCTCATGATACTCAATGTACTCATGATACTAGTGAGTGGGCAAGATTTTCAAATACCTCTTCCTTTTTATATAAAGTGTGATGCGCTTACTACGGATTCCTCATCTATCTCACATGACTGGTGTGCAAGACAGTACTGCTGGGCTGTCAACGGCCTGACCCAGATGGGAGGATACGGTAGGATGGTAGTCCTGAATCAAAGAAGGTTCCAGGATGAAATGGCTTGGGACAGCTCTTAGGGGACATAACCTTCCCACTCGACCTAGTGCTGAGAGTCATGACCCTGACAGCATGCATTGAGCATCTACCACATGGTATAGGCAGAACTACCATCAATGATGTGATGAGGGGAGGTTTAGGGGCTGGGAGAACCAAGGGCAATTAGAACACTGGCTTCAGGTGTTAAACATGGAAAACCGGATGGACACAGAGGGTGGCCTGCAGCTGGAGCTGGTAGGTGACCAGGTTAATTTGGTGGGTTATCCTGAGGGGGCTAATATAATGGGGTTGAGTTTTCAGGCATGTTTGGTGGAGAGCCAAACCCAGTCACCTACATGGAATAGTAGTCTTGGTGGGTGTCAGGAGTGATGTCGCCTGAAGTGATGAATGTGAAAGGTGTGTAATAGGTGGTTTGAGCCTGGGTCCAGATCTGCTGGCACCTGTGGGCCAACTGTTGGGCCGACGGTATGTCAACCTTCAGCTCTTGATTTTCAAACACAGGGTGCCAAACACATGGGTGCCATACAAATGGCACCCATGGCAGAGGAGCAGGTTACAAAGGAGCTCAGTCCATATGAGGTGTTAATCCCAGGAGTGCTGACATTCTGCAATTAATGTCTTTTAGTCCACTCTGTCTGACCATTCATCTTTGGATGGTATTCAGATGCGAGGCTGTGTGACGAATCAATGAGATGGCAAAATGAGTTACAGAATCTGGCAGTGAACTGAGGCCCTCTGTCCAAGACATTATTTCTGGGGAGCCCAATTAAATGAACTGTGTGCTCTTATACCTGCTGTGCGCTCGAATACCTGCATTATGGTCAAGATGGTGTTTTTCCTCTCAACTCTAGCAGGCTGATGATGAAATCCATGTGCGATCAGGGGCAATGAGGAATGGGGAGGGATTGCAACCCGATCCCATGACTTTTCATGCAGCCATCACAAAATACACTTGAATTAAAATACGTTTTAGGCCTTTTTCGTGCTAGGACAAGGCTTCACTTTTTCTTGCTAGGACAATGCTTCACTATCCTATGTATTTTAATACACAGTGCATAACACCACCAGTTTCTGTGCTAACTGATTACTGTTAGATTTAGGTTTAAATTTAGGGTTAGAGTTAGGGAATTTCCCTTTCTCATGGCATTTCAAACTGTTTCAACAACTTTGCCAAAAAATGAATGAACTCATTGGGCCCGATAATGCACATGGCGCAACGTGCTTTCGTCACTGGCGCAACGCATCATTGCTATAATGTGCGAGCGCATCGTGCATTTTTCCGGCAGAAATCTGCGCCGTGATTTTAGCAGATGACAATGCGCTGGGTGGGGCGGGACACTGGAAAGAAGGGGTGTGGTGAGGCGCATAGCGCGA
>JBBMFX010510134.1:0-16731 GCA_037832545.1 Rhabdalestes septentrionalis
TAATGAGGAGGAAACTGACCAAATAAGGAAAACAGAAAACAGACGGGGGTGCCCTCTAGCGGACACCACCCGTCACAAATGGATTGATTTCCTCTTGAATGCACGACTCTGAACAGTTGAATGAATGGTTCCTTCCCACAGATCTGCCATATATTTCTTATAATAATTTCCTTAAATGAAAAGGTAAAATGCTATAAAGGTTTTTTTTTTGGATAAACACCGTCACCGTGGTGGTAACCCCTAGGGTTCATGTTTTGTACCTGGAGTTAGGAGATATAATCACTCCCTGATGTGTGGCCAGTTCTGCTCTCTTTAAATCACTGCAGCACCAAAGCCCAATGATAGAACCATGCACCACATGTACTGTTGGTTAGAACCTGTTCTTCATGTGTCCTTTCTGGAATTAGAAATACCCACTCATTCTGATCTTTCTCTGCTTACAGGGACCCCAATTAAACTCATAACCTTTACTCAAGCGGACAGTGGTCGTCTCACCCCTCATCCAGTGATTGATAGCAAAATCGGTAAGAAGCTTCAGCTGGCCCTACTACCATAGTTTCTTCACAGGAGGGTATTACACTAACAACATTGTTTAATCAGTGTACCCATGTACCACATTCTAGTTTTCCCAAGAACATCACAGTGTCAGAGTTATTTGTAATGTTCAAATGCTCAATCGTCTTTGAGTCAAACAATGTTTAAGCTGCTCACCATTGACTGTTGTTGTTGCAGATCCTCCACAGTCTCTGCCCTTCGTCCCCTTCGCACTGGTGACTGGGATCTTTCTCCACATTATAGTAGCAGTGGTTTATTGCAGAAAGACAACCAAAGGTACAAACTACACAATCAAATTTTAGTTGTCTTCCCACCGTTACTGTATGTGTTTATTTTCCATCCATTTTCCAATACCAGTATTAGATCCAGCACGAACTGAAGTTATTCTTTTTATTTCACCCTCTTTAGTGCCAGATACTTCCACGGCTCTCTACATCAATGTGGGTGGAGAAGCAGTCGTGAGACTGCAGTAGAGAGTCTGCAGATGGTTTATTTCAAAACAAGAGCTCACTGTAATGTATCCAATCCTTAATTTTGTTTCTGTCAGTGATGGGGACAGTAATCATGGGTGGCCACTAGAGGCCGCCCTTTTTCTCTTGTTGGATTTTCAGATTTTTGTATTATTCACAGCCGCGTTTGGTTTAAGTGAAGTGCTTCTGTGTTGATTTGGTCTGTCACGGTTTTTGAGTTTAGTATTTAGTTTAGTGTGTGACATGTGGTGTCGGTCAGCCCTCAGCCTTCCTTTGATGTAATAAAAGATGAAGGTGTTAGTGTGCGTGCTTAGCATGCTAGGAAAAGGAGGGAAAACCGTGACAGTTCCTTTCATTTTTAAACTGAGCTTCTTTTTTTCCTTGTTTCTGTGTTTCATGTCCTTGCTCCTTTTTTTTTTTTTTTTACTGTTTATTGATATAAAATGTACATTTAAATATGATTTTTTTTATATTTACAATTGTTATTATGTTAAAGTACTGTAATTTCCTTTCTTCTTTTGCTGGGGATTGCTGCGACATTCGGTGGCCCACCTACCGTTGAGGAAAAATAGGATCTGTTCTGCCTCATGTTCGAGGAGCTTTCCCCACACGGCTGCAGAGCTTTCTAAAGCCTTTTTTAGCCACAAAGGTGGATGTTTTACTCCCAGCAGCTGGAGAACTGCGTATTTGGTCTTCTGTTGAATTAAAAGGGTTTCTTGCTGTTTAACAAGCCATAATACAAAAAACAATTTTTTAAATTAAGATTAATGCTGCACACTGCACTTCTGACCAATTTTTTTTCTTGCAGCTTTTCACCCCTCTAAACTATGTGTGACACTTGCACTTCCTATTAATAATGAAAGGGGTGTGGAGAAACCGTCAGAAGATCTAGGGTATGGACGTCACATTCAGTTACAGCTCAGAAGGAAGACACTTTGTGTGCACGGTTGAAATAATCTTTTCTGATTAATGAGTGTATTTTTATCCTTGTTCAGCATGTGGATGTGTATTTTCTTTATATTTGCGATGTTTCTTGCCCGTGAAGGTGAGTTGTCTGCCTCTTTTTCCATTTCCATATTGTCCTAATTGGACAATAATGAAAAATAATGAAAAAAAATAAGTGTACAACACATTTTACATTTCTACAGCAGAGCAAGAGGTTTTGTTTGGCTTTAGACAGACAGGCACTTTATTTCTGCATTTGTGTACATACTGTGTTTATGCTTTTGTTCTCTATACTCCACATGAATTGAAAAGCTGTTTATCCTAACCAGGGCTGTGGAGGGCGCTATAGCTCCCAGCACTCACAGGCTGAAAGATGGCCAGTTTAATGTACTTTTCTTTTGTACTGAAAAATGTAATAATGTATTGCAAACCTAACACTCTGTATTAAAATCTTGCATGTATATTCCCGTAGTATTGTTCTCCTCTGTGAAACTACATTTCTGAGTCATGTGCTTACCAAGAAAGAGGAAGGAACGAGGGTGGTTTTTACCACTATCTCTACAGAGTGTGCGTGCAGGCGTGTGTGTGTGTGTGTGTGTGTTGATCTGTCCACATTTCCTATGTGTGGGTTTAGTTGTGAAAAAGTGTTTGTAGACTTTAGGAGTGTAAATGTGTTTAGAGGCTTAGTGTTCAGTAGATTAGTGTTGAAAAGTGTGTGTAACTGCAATAGAGCTGTTGTTGTGTGTTGTGAGTGTGTTCTTGAACTCAAGAATGCAGCCAGTGGAAAGTAATGATTAGAATTCTACATTCAGTTGACAATAAATAGTAAGAAAAAAAATAAGTAAACAGATCATCCGAGATAATTTGTCCACTTACACACAAACGTGATCCAGCTATTTAGCTTAACAAACTCTTATTGAGCTGAAGTGTGATAAAGCAGATGAAAGAGTCAAATGTGAACCACCTCCAGGACCAGAGCTGAGAAACACTTTTGGTGCAAAGCAGTCATAGCAATAATTTATTGACGTTACAAATTTTATTGTCATATCTTGATATGACCCTTTCAGCTTTCTGAAGTCCAGCCACTTGCGAGTTGTATGTTGTTGTGTTGTTGGTCCCCACAACTCTTTCAGAATTCATGTTTGGAAAGTGATGTCTACGACTAAAAACAGAGTTCAAGTTACTTCAAACTGTAATGTGTTATTTATTACTTGTTACTGTCATTTCAAAGTTATTCGTTACATTACAATATTACTGTATTTAAATTGTAAGGCATTACACTACTATTGCATTACTTTTAAGTTACTCTGACCAAAATAACTGGAAATATGCATTTGGCATGTAAATATAGCTCATGATGCTCAATTAGCTCAAAACACATCCAGTGGAAGGTGACAGTACATTTCTGTAGTTAGATCAGTTGCAGGTTCACTCATCTCTAGTGTGACCAGATTTGGGATTGTGAAGAAGAGGACGCCTTAGCGGGACTTTCTTTACCAGCTGGGCCGGTCCAGGAGGGGTTAGATGTTTAAAGCGCGTTTCGGGCCGACGGCCGTTGGGGAATTTTAGGTTATGAGAAATGCCCGTAATGTGACGAATGTTTAGACAGCTCAAAAATTCCAGTCGGATGTGGGACGTTTGTCCTCTGCTGATCTTGCAGTGATTTTGGCGAATTTATATGAAGGAGAAAAAAAACTTCTTTCCGGTTTAAAAAATGCAGTAATGTGAATTACTGACATTTGTACCGAGTAAAATATTACCAGTTTATGTTCTGTAATACCTTACATTACCGCATTACAGTAAAAAGCAACTGCGTTACAGGGGGCTATAGGAATAAACAAAAAATATTACATCTTGGCAGTATTGCACTGTGAAAATTGTACCACTATTATGTAACTTATAAATAGACACTTGTAGCTAAAGATATTCATTCAAAGAGAAGAATGATTCTTATTCCAATTTTTCAATAACTGGCAGGCAAATAATGGAGCCGTTTACAGAGGTAAGCTGTGCTGTGGCTGTGGATGCAGTCGGCTCGTCCCGGAGATTTTCTTCATTGCTCTGTGAAGGAAGGATAAATGTTTTAAAATGGCGCATCATTTACAAGACATATTTGTTAGAAAGTGCTCTACATCTTCCCTCCCTGTGACAACTGAGTCTTCATCCTGTACTGAATGCTACCTCTTACTTATATAAACCAATAATGAAAGACATTGTATGAAAAATCACGAGAAGGGTATGTATGGGTGTCTGGTGGTTCCACAACACTGATTACTCCATCTTTAACTGCAAGACAGTGAGGATTACAGGCAATTCCTAAACAGAAATGTGACCTGTACATTTGATTATGACTTTTACAACAGTGTGCAGGCTTTTTACAATATCACAGGCTTTCAACAGTCTGTACATGAAATAATGACATCTATCAAATTACACTCATCTATAACTTTAGATAGGTTTGAATATAATGGGTTTAATGATGAGTTTAATGGATGGCCATTACTGAGCCAACACTGGACAAATTCACATACATAATTCATATTAGGGGTGCAGCCGAATCCAAATACGGTATTTGGAAGGGCACAAATAATGGGTTGTATATGAATGCCTTATTCAGACAAATACTTAAAAAAGAAAAATTGTATTAGCTCTATTGGAGGACCTTCCTCCTGGGATGCCATCAGCCATTGGCTGGTTTTGGCTGAGAGCCATCTCTTCAACATCTGTGAGTGGTGGTGGTGGACCCATTTTTTGGGCCTTTTTCCTATTGGCTAACATGTAGGTAAAATGTAAACATATGCACCCAAGCCCGCATTTAGAACCTTGTAAAACAATTTATGACATACTGCCAAGTTTAAGGTGAAACTGTGGCTTTTGTGTCTAATAGACACGCAAAACCTCACAATGGTGCATTTCTTACTTGTTTGTACTTCATTTTTATTCTTCATGTTGATTTTTGCATGCTGGGTTACAATGGTAAAAATGAAATGAAATTGTTAAAAGAAAATATACAAAAAACAAGTAATGTTTCTTAAATATATATCACCCATCATGGTTCTTATACATTCTTATGCATTCACTCGGTCGGCTATTTTCTGCCACGCTTCTTCATGTTTTTTAGCAGCAGTAATTGTGTTCCCTTTTTTAGATATGGCATGCTCATATTCCACATACGCCATCATTAATAGATTATAAGAAGAAGAAAATGGGAGCGCGATATTTATTTCCTGTGTTTCCATGGTGAATCAATTTTTCTGAATGTATTTGGCCTTTTTGTGTGCTCGTGCACATGCGACATTCAGGGTTAATTGGGTTAATTTCCTCATCTGTTTGGCCTTAAGAGAAATATTCATTCTCATGTTTGTTTTTGCAGGTTGTACTCTAAATCAGGGAACAAAACTGAATATCACAGCACATACAGGAGGATCAGTATTGTTACCCTGTTGCTGCACCGAACTAAAAAGTACACCTGAGAAATTCACCTGGAAGAGACACAGAGACACATGGGAAGTTATAAACAGTCAGAGTGATAAGTATGGAAACAGAGTTCAGCTGTTTAATGCTCAGTCTCCAGGAAATCTCTCTCTTCTCATATCACACCTGACTGAAGAGGATGGAGGAGATTACCTGTGTGAAGTTAAAGATGGTGGACACACATCCATTAGGCTCACTATTAAAGGTAAAAGAAGCAGAATTTTCCCTCATAAAGTTTCATGATCCAGACTATATAAATACTCCAAAAGTCATTCTTTATTTATAACATGAACTTTTGCAGTTGAAGAGCATTTTTCAGTATTATGTAATATCTCAGCACAGCATGCATTTAAAAGTACAGTTTTCTATCCGGAGTTACAGTTTGAATAATTGAAAAGTGTTTGTTAAGTTGAGTAATCTGTCTCACTTTATATTTTAGAACTATGTAACTATAAACAGGACAGATCTCTTACTAATGTGTGTTTCTAAAGCCTGCACTCTGGAAGTCAGTCCAGGAAGAATATATATCACAGCACGTATAGGACAGTCAGTACTGCTGCCCTGCAAATGCACTGACCTTCTCACCAAACCTGAGAGTGTCACCTGGAAGAAATACAACACGAACACATGGGATGTGATACCCAGTGAGAGTGATCAGCAGAGAGTTCAGGTGGTGAATTCTCAGTCTCCAGGAAATCTCTCTCTACTCATATCCCACCTGACTGAAGAGGATGCAGAAGTGTACAGATGTCAAGTAAAGGAATATGAGCACCAAGACTTTAAACTCATTGTAAAAGGTAAAGTGTTATTTATATAAAGTGTTTCTCTACCCCTTTTTAAAGTCCAGAGAAAGGATTGGATCCATCAGGAAGCACAGATGTTTTATATTGGGGGGAAATATTTATTGAAAGAGAAATAACCTTTTCCTAAACAAGCAGACCTTTAGTGATGTTAGTGTGACTCTACTGTTGAGTCTCTCTTGAATGCATGACACACTCCTTTGTTTATACTTTCAGACAAGAATGAACAATGCTATGCATAATTTCTGAGGGCAGTATCACTGGGGTGGTGCCTCTAGGGGTTCATGTTTTGTCCCTCTGGGGAGCTCTCTTTAACTCACTGTCTGCAGCATCACAGCCCAATGATAGAATCATGTGCTACATGGACTGTTGACTAGAATATTGTACATGTGTTTAGAAAGCTGTTCATGTGTCAGTTCTGGAGTTACGCACAACTCATTCAGATCTTTCTCTGCTTACAGGGTCCCCAACTATGCTCACAACTTCTACTCCAGTGGTCAGTGGCAGCACCGGGACGATCCCTGGTACAACCAATGTCTCTACAAAAATGACTTCTAAGAATGGTAATGATTTAATGTTTTATTTAAGCCTTTATTTTACCAGGCAAAGCATTAAGAACAAATTCTTATTTACAGTGCCAGCCTGGCAAGTGCCCAATAGCACTTGCTGAATAACATAGAACAGAGACAATAAACAAATTGTATACAATGACAGACAATAACATTACATAGACATGAGACATTTAAACAGTTTAAAAACATTTACATGCATCTTTAAAAAAATTTTTTTAAAAACAGAAACATATATAACATTGTTCAATTTTAGTGATAATTGTAATGAATTCCAGTCAGTTGCAGCTGTGAATTGGAATGATTTAAGAGCAACAGAGGTCCTAAATCTAGGAGCTTTCAATTTAATTAGAGAGGATGAATGTGCGCTATATGCAGAGTTAGGTCAAATCTGCAACAAATCTGTTAGATAAGGAGGGGCAAAGCCGAGAAGTATTTTATAGATAAAAGAGTACCAATGTATGTTGCGAAGAGTAATGAAGGCAATTGAACTGCAGAATAGAGAAGACAGTGATGTGTATAAAATGGAGCATTTGTGACAAAACGAAGAACTGAGTGAGAAATAGTGTCAAGCTTATGTAAAGTTTCCCTTGTCATCATAATCGAATAATGGTAATATGGTCATCTTAGCAATCATATCCTTCACGGAGGCAGTAAAAGATGTATGATTTCTCGAGTTTTGTATTAATTCAACTAAAACCATTCAAACATGCCCCCTCCCCCACACACACACACACAGATCCATCCACAAATAGGGTTACAAAAACATTTGTCATTTTCTTTCATTTACAGATTCATCCCTCCCTTCTGACCCACTTTCCGTAGAGCCTCATGTGTTTATTTTTGCTGCTATGGGGGTTTTACTGCTGTTGATGGTACTTGGAGGTTTCATCTACTGGAGATACCGAGGTAAATGAATGCTATTTCTTTCTCTCTCTCTCTATCTCTCTCTCTCTCTCTCTCTCTCTCTCTCTCTAACACACACATACACACACACTAAACATTTGGAACTGTGCAGTTGATGTGTGTAAAGGTCTGGGGTTTGATTCTGCAGTTCAGAGCAGAGGGCAGTTTGGGAGCTGTGATGGTAAAACAGAGCAGAAGAGAGATCAGGAGACACAGGTAAGATCAGAAGAACTCTGGTGTTCCTTTCATTACCTGAAGATGTACTGCCGTCCCTCTTCAAAACCCACTGATAAGGCAGAGCAGAAACAGGTGGATGGGACTGTGAGTGTGTGTTTGTGTCATGTATGTATTCATGTAACAACAAACCAGTATATGTGTGGGTGTGGGTTAATATATAAAAAAAACGGACTCATTTGCTAAATGTTTGTTTCTACAGAACACTCCTGAGATGCTGTATGCTACTGTAAACCTACAAAACAAGCACAAAAACACAGAAGAAAAGGTGTGTACTGTTCTGAATGTGTGTTTACTCTGTATTAAATGTACAGAAGTGTTTTATAATATGTGTTATTCCTGCAGGATGATGTGACGTACTCAGCTATTGACCACAGCAAGGCATCAACATCAGCACACACACAGCTGGACACTGGAGATGCTACGGAATATGCCAGCATCAAAATAAATTGAGACTTTGGCACAGACAGATATGCTGCATTGACCAAATATTTGTGGATATTTGACTCATCGTTGTTGAAGGTCTCATTCCAAAACAATGGGTTTTTCTATTAGTAAATTTGTCCTGTTAATAATGAATAAGAACTTGCTTCCAAAGGCAATTTTGAAGTTAGTAGAAAGTAATAAGTGCCATAATCCAGGACAAGTTTTCAGTTCACTTAGCTTCAGTGGTATTTCTGCTTAATCGCTGGTCTGCTGTTGCTTGTGGATGTTTCCCCCCTTAATAATATAAATAATATAATTTACTGAAGCAGCCCTTGTAGACTAGAAATGTAATACTGTCTTTGGCATATTGCATCCTAAGACAGTGCCAATTGGTGTAAATTAGTTCCACAGTATGACCCTTTCTGTTGCCAGTGTTTGTCTGCAACTGTCATATGCTATCATGCGCTGTCATGACAACTTCCTGGAAAATCTGATATTGTGATATGCTAAGATTAAAATTTTGCATGCATTGCCTTTCTATTTTTGAGTTTCCTTGTTTGTGTGACATTTTTCTCTGTGTAATATGCTTTACAAGCAGAGGGGCATCTTGTCAGCAGGCAGGGCAGGTAGCTGCTTGGGGGGGTGGGGGGGTGGGGGAGGGGTGAATTTTTGCCCCAACAGAACCTACGTTTACAAGAAAGAAGAAGGAACAAGTCACAAAACCCATGACAGTTATTGTACAATTATATCTTCTGTGGGTTTGTGTTTGTGTGTGTGTATGTGTGGATTTCGTTGTGGAGCCGCAGTGTTTCTGAATTGTAAGATTTGTAACACTGTTCAGAAGAGAATTCAGTATACTAGTGTTGAAGTGTGTGTAACTGCAGTAGTGCTATAGCTGTATGTTGTGAGTGTTGTCTGGAGCTCAAGAATGCAGCAAGTGGAAAATAATGATTATTAGAAATACACCCTCAGTTTTGACCACAAATATAAAGAAAATAAGAATACAGATCCAGCTATTTGCTCAACAAACCTTCATTGAGCTGAAATGTGTTCAAGCAGAGAAAACACGAAAATGTGTTCCACCTCTTGGACCAGAGCTGAGAAACTCTCTGTTAGGAAGTGTAAATTTATCATAGCGATTCATAGCAGTTGTTAATTTCATTACGAGACCTTCACTTGAACCTGTCAGTCGCCTGATACCCAGTTACTCACCGGCTAAATGTTGCTAAGTTGCAATCTGTGGTCATCACATTCTCTTACATAATACAACTTTTAAAACGATGCCTTCAACAACTTATCTAATACACTGGCTAACAGTCCAGGAGGCCTGTCAATAAATACAGTGTTAACAAAAGTTTCACCTGAGTGGATCGCTCCAGGTGCGCATTCTGGACTTTTCTAGAATGCACAGATTGCCAGTCTGCTCCTGATTGGAAGTGAATAGGTGTGTATGACAGTAAAAAGTTCATGACATTATGAATGTTTAGGCTGCTCAAAAGTTTTAGAACCCACATGGACACAATTTCCAGTTCTTAAAAATAGCACATGGCCGGGGAAAAGAGGACGTCCGGTCACCCTAATTAAACCGTCCATGTTTGTGGCAATAGGCCTCCAGACTAGCATGCTTGAGAAAGCTCCCACGGACACAATGTCCCCACTTTGCAACAGAGCTCTCGCTAGTTACTGGCCAAAAACATGGGTGGTTTACCCCCAATACCTGGAAAACTGTGTGTCTGGTCTTCTGTTGAATGATACATTTTTCAGTACACTAATGGGAAGCAAACTTTGCCTTTGAAGAAGGCACAATACAAATAACTCATTCATTAATTTGATTTTGGTTTATCCGAGTCACCTTTTAGCACTTGCACATGTGCCTCATCCATTTCTGGTTTCTTTTTCTTTCTTTAGGCTGGCTAAATCATGTGTGGCAAAACTTGTACCTCCTTTTAATTACTCAAGTGTTGAGGAGATTATGTTAAACAGTCAGAAGATTTAGGGTTTGGATGTCATGTTCTGATATTACCCAGCAGGAACATATTCGAAATACTCTTTTCGGATTAATGGGTGTATTTTTGTCCTTGTTCAGCATGTGGATGTGTATTGTTCTCTATTTATGATGTTTCATGGCAGTGAAGGTAAGCTGACTGCCTCCAAGTCCTTTTCCACATTTTATTTTTTTATCAGCTAATTGGGTTTCTAATAGTTTTCTTCAACTGTATAAACTTGTATAATCATGTTGTTCTGCAACACAATATAAATCTTAAAATTCTAGAGCAGAACAAGATGGGGTTTTTTTTGTTTTTGGTTGTACAGACAGCACAATATTTCTGTATTTGCAAACATATTGACTCAGTTTCTCTGACAGGGATAAAATAGTCCTGGATTAAATAGCGCTGGGAGTAGAGATTTCCATTGACTGAAATGTAGTCCAAGGCTAGGCTTAATCCCTGTCATGGAAACTGAGCCATTGTGTTTATACTGTTTGTATCTACACTCCTAAAGATCAGATGTTTGTGACCTGGAGAAGGTCGGCAGTTCAATGTACACTTCCTGTTTTGAAAATCTAATGTTTTATTGCAGGTACATTGCCTTAATATTTTACATTCTCTCATATGTGTGATTATATTTGTGTCATATGCTCAAGACAAAAGAAGAATGAACAAATAATGATAGACTCTCTGTGTTCAGAATTAGATTATTCCAATGGTTAGTGTTGAAGTGTATGTAACTGCAGTAACACTTATTGAGCTGAACTGTGTAAAGCAGAGGAAACATTAACATGTGTACCACCTCTAGGACCAGAACTGAGAAACACTGTGTTAGGGTGTTCAAAGTTATCATAGTAATAAATTAGAAATACCAAAATTGTTATTAGGAGACCTTAGTTTGAACATTTCAGTTGTGAGAAGCCCATCCACTCACCAGCTGTATGTTGTGGTCTTCACATTCTCGTTCGTGATACAACTTTTAAATGTGATGCCTTCAAAAACCTACATAATACACTTGGCCCGGTTTCTCGAAAGCTTCTTATCGCTAAGTAGTTCTTAAGTTTACCTTAGCCTCTCTCTTAACGTTATGTAACGTTTTCTTGAAGCGTTCGTACACTAAGTATATCTTATGTACGTCCCACGTTCGTAAGGTTGGTCCGGACCACTCTAGCTGTCTCTTAGCGTAGTTTCAGCTCAAGACGCTAGTGACCGCCACTGAGCAGCAGTCTTTAGAAGAGTGTTGTCTTATTGGCATTCACTTCGTCCAGCAAAATTTCAAGTTCTTCAGATGAGAAGCTTGGTGCTCTTTTTTTTACATGGCTTCTTCTCTGCCATCTTCTCTCTTTTCTCTCTCCCTCTCTCTCTCTCTCTCTCTCTCTGCTTAAACTAAAATAAAAATCTTGTATGTACATATTTTTTCTCTATCATGTGTTCTAAAAGAAAGAGGAAGCAACAAGTTACGACACCCAGGACACAACAGCGTCACTATAGTGTGTGTGTCATTTTCCTCTGAGCTGTATGTGCATGTAGGTGTGTGACAGTAGTGTTTGTAGTATATTGGGTATGTAGCTGTATTCAAAGTTAGAGTATTCACTCACTAGACCTTGTGTAAATGCAGTATATCAATTTTTTATGTAACCGGTATATCTTGGTTTGAAACTTTCAGGAGTCTGAAACCCAGCCATTTGCGAGTTGTATGTTGTTGTGTTGCAATCCATAGTTGTCACACTCACTTTCAAAACATAGCTTTTAAAGTGTTGCCTTTGTCAACTGACAGAATACACTGTCTAAAAGTCCAGAATACCTATGAATAAATTCAGCAATAACAAACACTTCAGTCATGTGGATCGCTCCAAAATGTCATGGGTTTGAATCCGACATTCAGCATACCACCACTGGGTTCCTGAGCATGTCTCTTAACCCCTTGTTGCTCCAGGACCACTGCCCCCTGTAGTTAGGGAATGGAAGTTGCTTTGTATAAAGGAGTCAAACGTTTACTGAATAAAACAATAAATTGTAAATATTGTAAAGTCTTTACATAGTGTGTTTGTGTGAGGAGTAATTTGCACTTCGTGTCATTTTCAATTTTGCTGGATTGGATTGGTTGGATCTTTTGTAATTATTTTTGAATTTCCCCCTTTGACCTGACAGAATTTTCCTGAGGCACACAGTATGGTCACCTAACCAGTACACTAACAGGGACTTCAATGACATCACATTCAAATACATAGACTTTAATATGGAGTTGGTTCCCCTTTGCAGGTATAACAGCTTCCACTCTTCTTGGAAAGATTTGCACAAGATGGTGGAGTTTCTGTGCATGTTCATCATGGAGAGCATTTATAAGGTCAAACACTGATGTTAGACAAGAAGTCCAGTTCATCCCAAAGGTGTTGGATGTGGCTGAGGTCAGGGCTCTGTCATGTTCTTCCACATCGAACTCATCAAGCCATGTTTTTATGGAGCTTGCCTTGTGCATTGGGACACAGTCATGCTAAAATAGAAAAGATTCCTCCCCAAACTGTGTTTGCAAAGTTGGAAGCATAGTGTTGTCCATCATTTCTTGGTATGTTGAAGCACTAACATTGTGTATCACGGTAAATAAGGAGCCTAAAAGCAGGGTGGTCCCAATACTCCATATAGTGCAGCTAAGATGTTTTCCAGGCCTGCTGGTAGAGAGACCTTTCAGTTTTGCTGTCAAGGTTTTCTAGACCCATGACTATGAACAGTGGCTGGGGAATCTTCCAGGGTTCACAAGTGAAGCTTTCTCCTCCTCATGGTTTTTTCAGGTTCATACCACAAAGTTGGATGGTTTACTCCCAGTAGCTGGAGAACTGTGTATTTGGTCTTCTGTTGAATGGGGGTTATTATTTTAGCTTTTTTAAGTTAATTTTGAAGAAGGCACAATGCAAATAACAAGGTTTTTATTCAGATTTAAACACCGCACTTCCCCTCGAGGACTTGCAACATACATTTTCAGGTTTCTGTTTCTTAATTCAGGCTTAACCATGAGTGGCAAAATTTGCACTTCCTGTTGATAACAAAATGGGTGTGGAGATGTGTGAAACAGTCATAGTTAGAAGATCTAGGGTGAGGACCTCATATTCAGCTACAGATCAGCAGGAGGACACTTTGGGTGCACAGTCCTTGTTTCAGTCCTTGTTCAGGATGTGGATGTGTATTTTTCTTTTATTTATACTTGAGGGTGAGGGTGAGTTGACTGCCTTATTGTTCATTTCCACATTGTCTTAAAATTTACATTTGTCTCATCTGTGAGATTTTTAAAACTTTTTCTGGAACTTTTGTCTTTTGGGTTCCGCCACTTTTTTCTGCGTTCCGGTACTTCCTAAAACAGATCTGGGGCAGCGTCAGTGGCCTGAGAACAGGTCGGAAAATTACAGTTCCTGCACTTATTTTTTCCCACTTCAAGCACTGAGTAGATTCACTGAAAAATGTGCGAAACTGCAGTAGAGCTGTTGCTGTATGTTGTTCTCGAGCTCAAGTGCAGTCTGTGGAAAATACTGACTTAAAATTCTACCTTCAGTTTTGAAAATAAATATTAAAAAAAATACAGATCATCTTAAACTATTTCTACATTTACACCACTTGATCCTGCGATTTAGCTCAGCAAACACTCATTGAGCTGAAGTGTGAGTGTTAAATCAGAGGAAACACTAAAATATGTTCCAACTCTTGGACCAGAGCTGTGAAACACTGTGTTATGTTTCTGTGTTGCAATCAGCGTTCGTCACATTTTCTTTCAAAATACAGTTTTTGAAAGTGAAGCATTTAACCACTGAGAGAATCCTTCGTTGTGCTAGCACCAAAAAGAGAAGCGTGGTCCTAGCACAAAAAAAAGCCTTTAATTGTGATCGGATCACGTATTTTGATTAAATTGTGTTTGCTGATGGCTGCACGAATACTCGTGAGATCGGGTTGTGTATTCAGAGTCAGAGCGTTCACTCACTAGACTTCGTGTGGCTGCAGTACCACACTTTTTAATGTCATCAGGATCTCCTGGTTTGAACCTTTCTGGAGTCGGAAATTCAGCCACTCATGAGCTGTGTGTTATTTAAATGCATGTTTTTCACACTTGCTTTCTAAATAGTTTTTAGAAGTGACCAACAGTCCAGGATAACTCTGAATAAATTCAGCACTAACAAACACTTCAGACAAGTGGAGCACTCCAGTTCCCTTCAGTTGTTTTTATGTTATTAACTATCCCAATATTTACTCTCACTGACCTCCGAGAGTGTTTGAGTCTTCGTTTGGTTGCCCAGTCAGGAAGATGTCTGTAAGTAAATGCAAAGTAGCTAATGGAACAATGTTTCAAATATTACTTTACTATATCTTACGAGACATTCTTTCATCCATAATCAAAAAGTAAATTACTTATATGCCTGTTTTCAAGAGATATTTATCCATTTGTGTTTCTGCAGGTTGTACTCTAAAAGATCAAGGAAAAACACTGAGCATCACAGCACGGACAGGAGAGTCAGTACTGTTGCCCTGCTACTGCACTGACCTTCTCACCACACCTGAGACACTCACCTGGATGAAACACAACACAGACAGGAACACATGGGATGTGATACCCAGTGAGAGAGATCAGCAGAGAGTTCAGTTGGTGAATTCTCACTCTGCAGGAAATGTCTCTCTACTCATATCCCACCTGACTGAAGAGGATGGAGGATGGTACCGGTGTCAAATAAATAATGAGTACCAAGACCTCAGACTGGAAATTAAAGGTAAAACATTATTTCAAGTCTTTCTATACACGTTTATATCTTCAGTGAAAAGGTCATTTTCTACATCTATTTACTTTTTAGATTTAAAAAACACGTACAGTACATGTGTACGTTACTATATCATATTAACTGCTGTGAAAATGTTTTTGCCCCCCTTTCTGATTCCTTTGTTGCAATTAAATAATTCAGATTATCAAACTAATTTAAAGATTTGTCATATATAAAGAGAAAAAAGGGAAAAATATATCCAAACTGACATGGCCCTGTGTGAAAAAGTAATTGCCCTCATGCAAAATCCGGAAGTGATGTTTTGGTCAATCACATTGCTTGGAATACTGAGTGCAGTTGGCAGACCTGCTGAACTGTGGGATCACTTATAAAGTAGGTTAAAAGATCCCAGAAATGGAAGAGAGCAAGCTGCGATCTAAAGAACGACAGGAACAGATGAGAAACAAAGTAATTGTCATCTAATCATCTGGAAAATATTACAAAGTTATTTCTATACCTCAGTGAGAGCCAATATTCAGAAGTGGAGAAAACATGGAGCAGTGGTGAACCTTTCTAGAAATGGTGCGCCTACCAAGAGCGGATCTAGACTAATCATAGAAGTCCCAAAATATCCCAGAACAACATATAAAGGACTGCAAGCCTCACTAACCTCAGTTAAGGTCAGTGTTCACAGCCATAAGAAAGAGACGCAGTAAAAGTGACATACATGGCAAGTTCGAAGGTGAAAACCACAACTGAGCAAAAAGAACCCAAAGGCTCACTTCTGCCCAAATAATCGTGATGATCTCCATTTCTTTTCGGACAATATTCTCTAGACTGATTAAACAAAAGTAGAATTTTTGGGAGGTGTGCGTCCTAAAAACCTGTGATGGTAGTGTGGTAGTGCTGCTTCAGGACCTCGACAACCTGCTGTGATTGATGGAACCATGAATTCTGCTCTCTACCATAAAAAATCTCGAATGAGAAATCCTGAAGTGCACTTGGGTTCTGCAGCAGGAAACAAAACACACCAACAAGTCCATCTCTGGTTTTGGAGTGGCTTAAACGTGAATCCAATAGAGATGCTGTGGCACGACCATAAAAGTAAACACTCCAAAATTACTGAATTAAAATAATTCTGCAAATAAAATGAGCCAAAATTCTTCCACAGCGATGTGAAGTCTTTAGGGATGTTTAGCACCTTTAGTTAGGAGATTGCTCCCAATTCTATTAACCATGTTAGGGTCATGCAGCCAAGAACGAGGACGCAGGGGGTTTGAAATAAAGCATGTTGGTTTAATTACACAAAAACGAATAATAACAAAATATAATGACAAACTGAAGTCCCACAAAGAATATAATAACAAGTACGACCCCACGCTCAACTCCAGAAATCTCAGCTGGTGGCACCTTGATCCAACAGGAAGGAGTTTCCCCATACAGTCAACAGGCAACTCAGCAGGAGAATCAACAAAGAATCAGTTCACCCCTCACTGCTCTATGTGCCTATTAGCCAACAAATATCAACTCAAAAATTATTTTCATGATTAATTAATAATAATAATAATAATAATAATAATAATAATAATAATAATAATAATAATAATAATAATAATAACAATAATAAT